>APFE031384206.1:0-22369 GCA_000404065.3 Pinus taeda | reverse complement strand
GCATGCCAAATATGAATTTGTTTAGAGATGTATATTCATCAAATAGATGTTAAATAATGATATGTTAGATGCATGAATGTATTCTAGATGCATATAGTAATGGATGTGCATGCATAAAGGCTCTCATTTTGTTGTCATAACACGATTCAAATGATTAAGAGTGGTTAATGATGAGTAGGTAACCATGAGTAGGTTGAAAACACAATTGGGAAACCAATGAGAGTATGGTATGTAGCCTCGAGGAAACAAGGCTATGGAAAATATGGTGTAGATAAGAGAATGGCACAAGTGACAACTACACTTATTGATATGCATATTATGACAAAGTTGTGAGTGCATTTATGAGAAGTTTGCTACTAGTAAGTGGTTTTCTCTAGGTATGTGTTCTAAGAACTATTGATTATGAGTCTTGAACTTATGCACTCTTAAAGTATTGTTTGAATGTTTGATTAAGTGCATGATATGAGTATGTGCTTATCAGATTGCATGAAGGAATGTTCTTGTTTTAAGACAATTGTATTAAAATAATGTGTGCTGAAACATTTGATATGCACATGAGTACAAGTGGGTGTTGGTTGTATTACTGTGGCTAAGCACCATGAGTTGATGGCATACTATGTCATGGTTGGTAAAATAATGATTTTAAATTTGATGATGTTGGTCTAGGTAAAAGACTGGTTTTAATTTGTTGATGCCAATCCTAGTAAAAGACAAATTTCAAATTAGTAAACATGATGACTTGATCCTTGGAACATGTGACTAACATGTGTGAACAGTTGCAGGGTAACACGCTTGGTATTAGCATGACAAGGAAATAGTTTATTGGTTTATATAACTAACAACCCGATGAATATGGCAACACATAGTAAGACTCAATTGCAGCAAGGTAAAAAGGTACAAGAAAGGAATTGGGTGATAATTCCTTTGGCTATGTTTGGAAATTGTTGTTCCAAATGAATGTGTGCTTTGCACAAATACAGGGGGTTATATTAACCTTTACTTTGTATTGAATTATGTGAATATGTGCTATGTTCATAAACATGTCAATGATTAAATGAGTATATGCATTGCCATTGTATTTGACAGGTTGTAGTCAGGAATCATTATGTGGAAGGATGATTGATTATGCTTATAAAAATTGTTGAATATATGAATGGCATGGTTGGTAAGGTTATCTGATGAAATTCTCTTTTTGTGAGGAATCCAAAGAGAAAGTGGGAGTTCTTGTTGTTAATTATTTATATTATCATTTGATTATGACATTCTTGCGCCCATGTTTATATTATTCTTATGTCCAAAAAATACTGACTCTGATGTCAGTAGGTACAATAATTACCAGTTGGAATCCTTGGTCAAAATATTGGACATACATTCCACTAAGTGTTGTGTCTTGGGGCTGATAAAATTCTTAGAAGATTGGTTTGGTCCATGGGAAACAATGCATAGTGGAATTTCAACCATGAAAATGGCACAAAGGAGGTTCTCTAAACCTTGGAATTACTTTAAATGTGAGTGTGTGTGTGTGTGTTATATTCATGAACATGATTGATTACTAAAGTTATATTGAGCCATTGTGACTGACAGGTTCTTGTCAAGGATCATTCCTATGCGAGAATGATGGTGTAGATGGCATGAAAAGATCCTCAGTTGTAGGAGGAATCAATTGGGAAAGAGGTATCCCTAGATAATTTATGATTTTGATATTATGTGCTTCTAATTATGCCCATTTTTGTGCTATGAACGAGGAATGTTGAAGGATACATCAATAGAACAAAAGCAGTGTAATTTGTGGCATGTTGGGACAAGCATGGATAGTGGAAGGAACCATCGACCCAAGATTTGGGTTGTTGATGCACGCAATAAGGCATGGGAAAGACACTAGAGGCAAGGTTGCCTGGTAAAGATGGTTTCGTCTCTTAATGCGCAATACTTCTATTGTGTACATGTTGTACGGTGCCATGTGCATTGGCTACATGTTGGGTTGTAACATCTATAGTTGTTGTGTTGTGACATGTGTATTTGTTGTGTTGAATCATGTGTATGTGTGTTCATTGTGTTATATCATGTGTATGTGTATGTGTTGTGTTGAAAATTATGTGTATATTCATGTTTTTTATAATGTGTTGAGACAGGAAGGCAGAGCAAGGAATTGTTGAAGAGAAGAGAAGAGAAGTGAAGGGTATTGGTTCTCAGGTTCCCTGGAGGCTATGGGTTGGGATAAAATCTTTGGAGCCCTGTAACAACTTGGTTTCCTTGGAGGTTGTGGGTTGAGATAGTAATCTCTAGCCCTGTAACAACTTGGGTTCCCTAGAGGCTATGGGTTGAGATAATAGTCCCTAGAGCCATAGTCAACTTAGGAAGAGACCAATCCTGAGTTAATATCTACAATGATCATTTTTGAAGATTTTGCATTTAGGATTTGATTTTAGTAGTGTATTTTGGACTTCTTGTGAAGGACGTGAATCTCTAGTACTTCTCTTGAGGTTGGAGGTGTCAGTGTCTAGATTCACTTATTGTTGATTGACGATGAAGGTGTGAGCCTATGGATTCCCTTGTTCTTGATCAGGTGTGGGCATTGTATTCTTTTTATTTTCCGGTTGAAGACAATGTGCATATGTATATATATGTGTATATCATTATAAATATTTTATCAAGTGGTGTTTATAAAGCTCCATAAACAGTATGTCTATCATTTTTTAGCAATTTTTCATCATAAATATTGTATCGAGTTGTGATAATAAAGCTCCATAAATAGTATGTTGTCAGGTCTTTCAACAGTTTTGTCTTGTCATAAGAGTCATAGAACACTAAGGATGGTGTTCCCCCAAGGGGGGGTTGTAACAACCTTGGGTTGAATTTCCATGTAAATAAATAATGTATGGACAATATAAAAGGAAAAATCAAACCAAGATCATGGGACATGTATTCCAAGCTTAATGAGGGGAAAAATATTACATTGGGATCCACCTGTGGCTAATAATTTATTGGCTATGGAAATTGGAATTGGCAAGAGGCAAAAGAAAATAAATGGAAAATTAAGTATTACATGACAGCAAGGACATGAGACAAAAATAAAAAATAAATAAAGGAAAATGAAATAAATTCCACTTCATCAAGTTGGGAAGATGAAGACAAGAAAAGGAGAAAAATATAAAAATAATATACATGCAAGGGAAAATGAAAAAAAAATTTAAAAAATAACATTCTAGCATTCTCCTTGAGGAAGAGGAGAGGGACAATAAGGGAGCACTTGGACACAAGAAAAAATGAAAGCAAGGAGAGACAAGTAAGGAAAAGTAAGCAATGGAAGAGGAGTTCATGTGGAAACCAAGAAGAAGACTTGGACAATAGTGAGCAAGGGCAAAAAATAATACAGAAAATAGCAGCTAGAAAGAGAAGTTCATGTGTGCATGTTTGATTATCTTGTTGGGATTTGAATGCATGGTTCATGCATTGGTTTTCCACTCATTTTTCTATCATTGGTATGGGATTTTCCTGGATTGACATTCATGTACAACCTTGCCTTATGTAATTTCCTGGATATCCATTATGTATTGGTTTCCTGTTCTAGTTGAGCTTTTGATGTCGATAAATTTTGGATCCCGGTTGAAGTGATCTCATGAAAATTCCAAAGGTTAAAGGTGGTGATGGTTTTCTCCTAGAACTCTTGACAGGTGGGTGGAAATAAGAAAATTCTTCTGGGTATGGTGAATAAATTCTGAGGCATCCTAGTTTGTATTACTTTTGGTGATTTCTAGACCTCGTATTGGGTGAAATTAGTGACTTGATGGTGGAGGTGGTTTCCTCTAGATTCCCTATTTAGTTGTGTTCTGGTTTATCCCATGTAATCCCAAATTTAAGCTTGGAATATGGCACGTGGATGATTGGGCCAGAAGAAAGATTTGGCTTAGCCAAATCCATGGTCGGGTGGTACGTGGAAGTCCCTGACCTGGTTGGCTCTATGCATATGTTATTATGTGTTATTCTTTAATGAGATCAATGAGCATAAGTTTTGTTTTAATGTGTAGATTATTTGATTGTTTTGTCATGGTTCCATTACTGTTTAAGTGAATATTACATGAAGTGCTCTTGTTATTGATCTTGTTCATGGTTTTGACAGGTTCGTGGATATTTTATATGGATGCATGAGCTAATATATGTTTTATTACAGCGAATATGAGAGGGAAACAAGCTTTCTTGATGAATTTTTGATAAAACTAACCAAAACAATGAATAAGATATGCATCCATGACTTACAGGAACCATTTTCACAATATTGGTTCACAATATTTTAGGAATTATGATCCGAGAAAGATGACCTTCCCAAATTGCATCTTTAAACAAGTGATGCTAAAATTTATACCATAACTTATTTTTTGTTGGGTTTCAGAAGATGAAAAGTTTACCACATTGAGGGGAAGTCCCAATAATAATGTGGTATAAATTTCATATTTTGGGTCATAATTTTTTAGGATATATGAGTAGAGGTAGTTGAGCCTTCTAAATGCACTTAAATTAGACCGCAAATAGGTCATGTTGGAATTTCTATTATAGCTTTTCCTATGGGTTGTCTAAGGGGCTAAAAAATTGTCCACAATGAGGGGAAATCCCATTAATATTGTGGTAAAAATTTCAGATGTTGGGTTGCTATATTTTAGGATATATGACTAGTGGAAGTTTAGCTTTCTGAATGTTCATAGAAGTGTGCCAAAGATAGGATTATGTTGGTATTTTGTTATGAATTTTCATATATGAAGATATAAAAGTTGAAACTTGAATCATAGTGAGGGAAACTCCCACTGATCATCTGGTTCAGTTCCTATAACATGTACTACTACAATTTAGGAGATAGGCACTAAACCATTCACTATATTATTTTGCATGCAAAGTATTTGATGAAATGCTTAAATGGTTCAATGGTTCATTGGATACAAAGTGTTTGATGAAATGCCCCAATGAGTATGTGATTTTATGGAAGGATAGTATTGTTAATATTATTGTAGCTAATCTATGCCTATTTTCATGCAAGGAAATGGAAAAGTGGCATGATTATGTGACATGTTTTCAATTAGTATGTTTCAAGAAGAATAAGTGCAATGTTTCTAATTTAATCTCATACGAAATGTTTAACAAAAGGTATACAAGAGAAATGTTATTCAATTATTTGTATACAAAATTATTTGAAGAAAAAATTACTTTCATTGAATTACTTTACAAAATGTATGAGAAATGAATAGCATGTGCTAGCCAAGTTAGACCCCATTTCCATAACTACATTTGGAAGTTGGGTCATGCATAGTAACTCTTAGCACATGCTATGTTAAAGTGGGTAAATGTGGGGTGGGGTGTTACAAAAATTTAATGCTCCAAATAATCAAACCAACAATATAAGCTCGTTATGAAACCAGCTCACAAAAAGATAGAAAAGATAGATCAACGACTTAGAAACCAACCTCTTCAAGGGGGAAATCTCCTTTACATTACACAAATGAACAATTCTTGGATGATACAAATGACAAAACTTGTTTTCTATACATAGGAGTCTAAGGGGTGACAATATAATCAAATCCGACATAACAATAACAATATAAGGGCACAAAAATATCAATAGTGGGCCTCTGTGGGGCACAATAATAACAATATGGGGACAATAGGGGCACAACAACAACAATAAGGGTTACAATGACAATAATAATGGGGGAACCACTAGTATTATAGGGACCTAACATGCCCCTCTCATTCAAAAAAGTGTTGTCGTCAATGCTTGAGTAGTTTTGGATGCTTCTATATAAAATTCTCATCCTCCCATGTGGAATCCTTAGCAGGTAAGTTCTTCCACTTGATGAGATACTCTGAAATTGATCAATTTCGTAGCTGTCGAGTTCTTGTTTCTGTGACTACTTCAGGTTCCAATATGATTTTTCCCTCATTAAGTTCTAAAAATATTGTTTGAGATGGGAGATTGTCACCTATAACCTTCTTTAAGCATGAAACATGGAAAATTGAGTGCACTCGGGAAGCTGCAGGAAGCTCCAATTTGTATGCCACAGTACCCATCTTTTGCAACACGTTGTATGAACCATAACACTTTGGTGATAATTTATTATCCTTCTTAGCTTGCTTGAAGTACATTTGTTTATATGGTTATAGTCGTAGGAATACCCAATCACCTACATCAAAACTTCTTTCGCTGCGATGTTGATCTTCCTGTTGTTTCATTCTATTCTACGCCAAAGTGAGGATATCATTTAAGAGTTGGAGAACTTGTTGTTGATGCTCGATGTGATCTTCCACTGCTTGAACCTTAGAATTTTCTCTTAAATATGACGTGATGGACGATGGATGATATCCATAAAGTGCCATAAATGGGGTCATTTTTGTTGCAGTATGGAAGGAAGTGTTATACCATCATTCAGCCAGAGGCAAACATTTGACCCATTACATATGTTTATTAGATACAAAGCAACGAATATATTCTTCCAAACATTTTTTTACTATCTCAATTTTCCCATTAGATTGAGGATGATAAGATGAGCTATGAGCTAATTGAGTACCATGACAAGAAAATAATTCTATCTAAAAATTTCTAGTGAAATTGGGATCTCTGTCGCTTACAATAATCTTTGGGTTTCCATGTAGCTTTGGAATTGTTTCCATAAATGCAGTAGAAACTGTATTCGCTTTAAATGGATTGGATAATGCATAAAAGTGTGCATACTTGTGTTCTATGGAAAACCCAATGCCCCTCATTATTTCAAATAATGGGGACCATTTCCATTAATTTTTAGCTAAGCATCTTTTATTATTTTCATTTAAGTTAATTGTCTTACAATTTTATCATTTTCATTGGATTTATGTTTTGATTGTTTCATTGAATCCGACTTTTCACAAGCTTTCCATCGATACTTGTTTCGACTCATTTGGTAAACCAGTTTGTATATGGCACTCCTTTGAAGTTTGATCATTTTCTCATCTCGACTAAAAATGTAAATAAATGTATAAAATTTTGATTTTTCGTAGCTAATTAAGTTCAATAGTCATTCATTGTAAATATTGACTCTTATTTTTTCTTAATAATCTTTCATTTTTCCACTAACGATCCTACAAAATGACCCAGCTAAATTGTACAAAATATGAAAATGTGTTTCAAAATCTTGGTAATTTACTCCAATTTATTATTTTAAAACAAGTTTCCAAGATCGAATTCTCAAAATTGCAAAGTGGCTATAGTCCAATTTGTAGGATTATTAATTCCACGTGGGCCCCACTTCATATTATTTCCTTCCTTCCAAAATCCCGATATAAGACAGAAATGTGATCCAAAAAATTGTGATTTCAGAAATGTGATCAAAATTTGCGATGCGATATTGCGATATCACATATCACACACCCCAAAAATATAATCCATTTATTTAAACGATGTCATTTCCTGCGATTATGCGATGCGGTAAGGAAAGTTCATATAAAGTTTTTGTGCTTTGTTCACACCTTATATCTCCACTCCACCTCACCTCATCCTATCTCACGCTCACCTCATCCTCCACTCACTTCACATTCCACTCACTTCCCTCCTCCATCACTCCTCTTCACGTGAAAGAAATAAATGAAAAAAAATATTAATTCCAATGGTTTGTTTTGTATGGATTTTGGATTGATTTCAATGGTTTGTATATAAAATTTTTAATTTAATATTATATTTATATTTATATTATAGTTATTATATTTATTATATCATAATATAATAATTATAATATTAATATAATATATTACATTTTAATTAATTTATATTAAATCATTTCCATCCTAATAAATTTCTGTAAATAATTAATTTAATCTGTAAACACAATTAATTAGCATTGATTAAATAATAATTGTAATCCAATTTAGGATTAGAGTTTAATTTAAAATTCTGATTTTTAACCTAGGCAACAAAAATACCAGAATTCTGACAGTGTTAATATACCAACTTCAGAAGCTCATAAATGGAGTTTTACTTGGAAAAATGAGGCTCGAGATAACTCATTGGAAAGATAAAATTGTGGAGAATATATCTGAAGTCATTTCATTTCCAGATTTGATAATTTATTGGGTCTAAAATCCAGTAGAAGATCAGGCATCGAATTTTTAACAAAATCAAATTTTCCTGAGTTTTATTTTCTGCATTCTCATTTGCCCACGACTTCTTCTGAATGCAAATTCATTTGTCAATGATATCCTTAGCCAATTAAATCATCACAGACATTAATAGAAAGCTCATATTTCCTTTTCAATTATTTATTTAATTGAATTTGATTAAATTTGTTTTAATTCCAGATTTGGCATTTTGATTTTATTTTTGCATTTTAATTTTGTTTTGATTTGATTTTGTAGGAAAACAGTTAAAGAGATGAAGATAAAATAATCTCAATCAATGAGAAGGCTCCAACAATAGAAGAATGAAATTTTGAGCCAATGAAAATTGATTAAACAAATTTCTTCTTTAACAAACTTTCTTGTTAAGAATTCTTTTGAAACTATTATAAATAGCAGATTGTAGAATGTAATAAGAGGTTTCTCTTCCCTGCAATTCTGGAATTCTAAAATAAATTTGTAATAGGAATTTAGAGTAGTAGGTGGGAGGAGAGAAAATCTCATATCTGGGGTTATTGAGGGTTTTTCTTTTGCATTCTGAATTATATATGGAGAACAGAGCTAGCACTACTGCAGTTCTTGTTTTAACCTCAAAAGTTCAAGCATTGTAGAAGATTGTTGGAGACCAGAGAAAGGAAATTGATTCAATAAATTGGTATTTCTAATACTATTTTTTTAAATACTAGTTTCATTTTATGATAACATGAATGTGTCATTTTATTCATATTTGTGCACTATTGTCGATATGAGTAAATTGTCTCAATCATATGTATTATTTATCTCTGCTCTTATGGGTTGAATCATGATTTCTAAATAACTATTTAATCAGAAGTCTGTCTTTTAATACTGATTTAACAAATATTGATATGTTGTGAACTATTTCCTCATATTATTGTTTAATTATTCGAATTATTGATTTAACAATCATTATCATTTTGTGAACTACTTCCTAAATTTTATCGATTGATTATTTCAGTCAAGATATCTCTTAATAGAATGTGACTTGGTATTCATAATTTCAGTTAATTGAACTACTTCGTTAGCTTGATATTCATCACAATCAAGACATTTAAATCCCAATCATTTAAATATCCTGCTCTCAATTGAGTTAGATCTATATATGCTTAATTGAGATAGGATTGTGATTTAGTTCCTTTTGCTTGCATTATAGAATAAGTTTGCATTTAGATTAATTCTACATTTCTAAAAGTCCTATTCATAAAGAGGCAAGCTTTAGTTGTGGCTTGTCTGAGCCCCAAATTAGCTTAAGGATCACTTTCTTTCCTGATCAGCAAGAGGGTTAATCTGATGTCTCTTCCCATTGGTGGAAGAAAGTCATATTGTAAGCCATTTTAGAGATAGAGAGAAGGTAACCGGACATAGTTGAACTAGTCAGAACCACCATTCCAAACGAAAAAGGAACTGCTTTAAGGTCCGAACCAGGTGGTCATCCCCCATCCTTGTTGCAAAGAATTTTGAGGCTTCAACAACTTGGTAAGTATGTCAACTACCACCATGATAACACTCTTTCCTTCAGGCTTGGGTAAACCTATGATAAAATCCATTGAAACCTCCTCCCAACGTTAGCTTGGAATGGATAAAGGCTGTAATAGACCTGGGGTCTTAATTGTTTCAACTTTATTTTGTTGGCAAACCAAACATTCCGCCGCAAACTTTTGAATATCTGATTTAAGGTCATCCCAAAAAATACCTTCTTAACCCTATGGCAAGCTTTTAGAAATCATAAGTGCCCTCCTAAGGGAGAGGTGTGAAATTCCATAAGAATATTTTATTTGAGTTGGGAATTCCTACATAGGTATAACGATCTTTGTATCATAACGAATCATTTTTCCAGCTAAATGTATCAGATGTACTGGGACCTTGTTGTATCTTTTAAATGAGTGCCCACACTTCTTCGTCATTCTTCCATTCATCCCTTGCTTCGTTTATCCAATCTAGTTGGATAATAAAAATGACACAAAGAAATGCCTCCACATCCTCATCATTTCTTGAGAGTGCATCTGCCACAACAATTTGCTTCTCTTTTTTGTAGATGATTTCAAAGTCATAATCCAACATCTTTGTGACCCGTTTTTGTAGATCTTCTGAAGATAATCTTTGTTCTAAAAAGCATTTAAGACTATCATGGTCCATTTTTACCTTGAAGTGTCTTCCCATTAGGTAGGGTTGTCATTTTTTAAGTGCATGTAGTATTGCCAACATTTCCTTCCCATAAATAGCTTTGTGTAAATACTTTCTTTTGATTGGATAACTTTCGAAAGAAATGGGTCTTTCTTCTTGCATTAAAAAAAAACCAATTCCATTTCCTGAGGCATTACATTCCACAATAAAGGTTTTTGTGAAGTTCGGTGTAGCTAAGACCAATGCTTGGCACATTGCCATAATTTTCTTTCCATTTTTCTTACCAACCTGAATGCCTTCTCCAATAAATCAGGTTCCCAAAGGTGAACCTCATGTTGGATGTTATCCTTTAAAGTCCCTTTGACCACATCAATCCTATGCTCCTCTAGAATATATTTTACCCTTATATTCCTTTTTTGGAAGTCCTCAATGCGCTCTATCATTGAACCCTTTTGTTTGAGATTTATCAATTGGCTAAAAAAGTGTTGTTTTTTGTATCCTCATAATGTGCTGTCATTTCATCCGTAAAAATTGCCCAAGTGACAATTTGTTTACAAGAGAAAAGCCATCAATACCATACAAACTGATTGAGTTCCAAATATAAAGTTTCAATGCATACCTTTTGTGTGTTTTGCACATTATGGAGATAGAAATACTTCTCCATCTATAGTATCCGTGTTACAGGATCCTTGCCATCAAACTTCCTCATATCGATCTTAGAACATGGTGGGTGTTCGATCCAATGTTAGAGTCTATGAAATCATGATTAACATTTATTTTGCTTTCATCATGAGTTTCATTTACTACCCTTTCGCCATTACTAATCATTTCTTGTAGAAAATTTGTCAAATCTGTCTTCAATTCTTCCATGTTGCCTTTACGTTTTTCTTCTAAACCATCCATCTTAGCTTACATGCCTTTCTTTAAACCATCCATATTAACTTCCAAACCATCCATATTATCTTCGACATCATTCATATTAGCTTCCACACCTTTCTTTAAACCATCCATCTTAGCTTCTGTTACTTTCTGTGAGAGTGAATTTTGTTGCAATTGGTCTCGTAATTTTGATATATCATGTTGCATTTCTTCCTCTTCTTCATTAGTCATGCTAGAGAATTCAGGTTTCTTACTATGTGTTTCTATTTTCTTTCTTCAGTGCATCAATTAATGATAATTATGCTTCACAATGCCCTTTTAATTTCTTCAAACTAATTTTTCAAACCAAACTTATGCGAAATTTTAAAAAAATTACACACCTTTTTTCACTTTGTAGGAGCTCGATATTGTATTTGATGTATCTCTGAAATTTTGGATCTCCAAGGTCTGAAATTTCAAAATGTTGTAGCCCTCTGAGTCCTCCTTCTAACGCCACCAGTCTTATTGAAATTGGATTTTCCAAGAAAGAGTTATGCCCAATCTCCCAATTTGACTTGATTATACACTTTTTTAGTAGAGCGAACTTGTATGAAGTTCCACATGTCACTATTTCAACCTCCGGACTTGAAAACTCTACACAAGCAACTACAGTCTGTTCTCTTTCTGTAACGTCTTATGATATTTCAATCTGATACTCAGAGATAAAGTTATGATTATTTTCCCATGGTCACCTGTTTGGAATGTAATTCAGGAGTCTGCAAAAACCCTAACTTCCTTGGACCATATCTCCGAAAATATAGTGAAACAATATCTAAAATTTGGACCCTACGCTCATCATGATTTCAGCTCAAATGGGGTTTTTTTTTAGAGTCTGAATGTTGCATAAAAAAAGTTATAGCGAAAATCCCACGATGGTCTGTTTTGGAGCAACGAAACCCTAGAATCCAAAGCTCTGATACCAAATTTTATGAAACCAACTCACAAAAAGATAGAAAAGATAGATCGGCGACTTAGAAATCAATCTCGTCAAGGGGAAAACCTCATTTACATTACACAAATGAACAATTCTTGGATGATACAAATGACAAAACCTCCTTTCTCTATATAGGAGTCTAAGGGGTCACAATATAATCGAAGTCGACATAACAATAATAATATAAGGGAACAAAAATAACAATAGTGGGCTTCTATGGGCACAATAATAACAATATGGGGACAATAGGGGCACAACAACAACAATAAGGGCTACAATGACAATAGTAAAGCGGGAATCACTAGTAATATAGGGACCTAACAAAGCTTGTCATCAAAATAAAATCCATTTGCTACAATTTGACTCTGGGAAGCTCCTCTTACATGGGAGTTAGCATAAGATCATATTAGACCTAGTGAAGTAATTGGACCTGCTTGATTGGTTATGGTAGTGTGATCTGCATGCATCACAAAGGTACCAAAAGTTACTTGGGAATCACTTAAAATGACTACCTTTGTTTGAGGGATATTTTAAGGGGAATGAGCATTGTTACTCTTCCCTTGCATGTATTGTTGTTCTGCAGCCCTCCCCCGAGGCTTTTTTTTTGTTTGTGGTAACTTTAGTGACCATAATATTAGGGCTTTTACGAAGGTGATGGTGGGGGACAAGTCCTTGTTGTACCTGGAACATATGTTGGCTATACTCACTTGGGCCTTCTTGGAGAGTACTCCACTCAAGATGGTATCTATGAAGTTACTTGCACCAGGTCTTGACCATTAAGCAAGTTATCAGCATAATTGGTTTCACCTACTCTATCTCTAGACACTTTTTATATTGATCTTTGCGATGTTGGATTTCGTCACCAACTAGTGATTTCGCTATGAAAATCTTGTTTCCATGGTTTCACTCCTTATATTTATTAGCATGTGTTACTTTGTTTGTTTTACTTTTTAGTAGACCTTAGGTTGAATTTGATGGCAACGGTTCCAAAATCACTTGTACCTCAATTTCAATTGAAGGTAAAACTTGAGGTGTTTCAAGTGCAGCTGTGATTGGAACTTTGGTTTGAGATTATGGCCTTGTGGCTCTCCTTCTTTTAGGAATTACCTCAAGAGTTGCAACCAATATTTTCCCTTATCCTATCTGCAACTTTAACCTTGTAAGCATCACAAATTTGCAACCATTAAAACCCTACTTGCATAAAACTCAAGCAATCAAGTAAATAACCTTTCCTATGATACCAACTTGATCTATTAAATGTTAGTTTCATTGTGCTAATTTCAACTTCAGAATTAAAAACAAATGCTTGTCAATTACT
Source organism: Pinus taeda (assembly GCA_000404065.3). Classification (NCBI taxonomy): domain Eukaryota; kingdom Viridiplantae; phylum Streptophyta; class Pinopsida; order Pinales; family Pinaceae; genus Pinus; species Pinus taeda. Next base: position 8,927 of record APFE031384206.1, on the reverse strand, counting down.
TAATGTGCATAGATTTCCTTATGGTGTTTGTGAATGAAAACAGGTAAATTTGTCAAGTTTTATGTTAAGTTCATGAGAAAAATAGCATAAAAGTAAAGTGTTGAACAAAAACAATCAAATGTACAGCAAAACATCAAAATAAACACTTAACACAGTGTTTTAATGAAGGATTTCACCCCTCCCGAGTTATATTTCCTTCGTCTAGCTTCCATGGCTTGGGCCTCTGTATTAGATAAATAATGGCAAAAGTGTTGTTTACAATTCTCTACTGCTCTTGAAACCTGTTTCAATGTGCTTAGAACACCAAAGTCATCTAGGAACACCTTTTCCTGATCCCAATTTGGTTGAATTTTTCCCCAATTATGGTCAAAACAGTTTCTCCTAGTAAAACTCCTCTAAAACTAGAGGAACTCCAGTTAATCCCGCTAAAAATGGGGTTAGCACCAAAATTAGAGGGACTGTCGAACTAAACTATGATTTTCATTAATGTTAAGCGAAGTTTAATTAATAACTACTGCGATTAGCGCAAATCTGTGGTTCTGCTAACCGTTAACCATGGCGGTCTTAGTGGAAGAGGTTACATGGGCAGTATACCCAACACAGTTAGTTGCAAATAGTTATGGTTTAGGTTGGCACGGTTTTATGGATAACTGTTAACTATAGCCGTTAGATGTTTATGGTGTGTTCACATGGGAGGGGGTTGGCCCGCTAGCTGGATCCCTCCTAACCCCTAACTGTTAACATATATCATAACAAAGATAATGTGAAACCATAGTATGCTAAGAATTGCAACGTTGGTGTATTGGTATGTCGTTGAGTTTGTATAGCGTAGATCCCGAGTTCGATCCCCGACATACCATAATACTTTTATGTAGCACGCCATTGACACTGATCCTTTGGGGAGGGACATGTGGCGACCTCCAGGCTTGCCACTTGTTCCCTCCTCATTGGTCCACCATAAACCAATAAAATTGGTCCAAATCACCAACCTGCAGACCAACAACAATGCACCACTTGGCGAGACACAAATGGACTTTGACCATCCCGTTCACCTGCCCATTCACTTATCATGCCAGTAGTTTGGACTGCTGAATGTGCAGTGACTGTACCATTTTTTTGCAAAACTTCACTATTTGGCAACGTCGACAGAACGTGATATCTTCCTCATACGAGCTCGGTTTTCAGTGAAACGAATTGCATTGGGATCACATTGTTGAGACAGACACAGTCATTCAGGTTTCAAGCGATTACGAGAACTTTGATTTTTGAGCTAAATACTGAGCACATGATCATGCATAGTGAAGGCCATTAGGCACATCGACATTATGTAAAACTAACAAATGGGACCTAAAATACCAGTTGGGGTCAAGGACAGTAGAGAGAATGCATGTGGTGTAGTTGGAAACCTTGATCATAGTGCCTAAAGAATATAGTGTTCATTTTCCTGTGTAAGAATCATGTTTTCCTTTTCAACCATGGTTAGGCACCTAGACCCCTCACTACTACCCAAAACCAATTAATGGTAGCCACTTCCCACGTAAAGGCCTAAGATCTCATAGAAAGGACATATGTTATGTTTTAATTCAATTTTCATCATGCTTAATCCCTAAAAGATTTGGTAAATTCCTAAGGCGCTTTTTATGCCTCACTAACCATTGATAAGATACAAATACCCATCAGTTTTGTTAAAAGCATCATAATGTCCCATGATAAACCACTCATTTTCACAAGATTCCTAAAAGGTAATATTTTATCAATTAGAGGTGTTTTCCATGGTGATTGAGACTATGAAGCATCATTTTGAGCATAAGATAGTTATTTTCAACTCATAACCATGGTTAGAAATACAAACCCATTCTTACAACAACACGAGATTACAAGAAAGGACTAGCTTATAAATCCATGCTATAATGTTTACTAAATCATATTGTCTCAGCTGCTACAACCATGGCGGTTATATATTCCATGTATGTACCATCCAGTTTGCCGAGTTTTTTTTTTCTAATAATTGATTTTGGTAATTAACCTGACACCCTTCTATGTAAATAGAGATAGAGAGGTGGGCACGAGCAGCCATGTAAGGAGGTTTTAATAATCAACAATCGGGATAAGGGTTGCCATAAAAGACCCTAAAATCCTCAATCAGTCACTAGTTGCCAAAACTTGGTGGTTGTGGCTTAAAACCCAAAAGATTTAGGGAGAAAAGTATGGAAGGAAAAATACATGTCGAGAATAGATGACAATATTCTAATTTGGATGGGGGGTGGAATTAAGTGATCTCATCTTTGGAATTCAGCCTATAAAAATAAGCACCTGATTCAATCTCACAGGTTTTTGGGAAATTAGGGATAGAAATTTAGCCCTCTTTTGGGAGGATTCTTAACAGTAATGGCCCAAATTGGAAAAAGGGGAGTTGAATGAGTTAAAACATTGTTTGATATGATGATATGGAGTATTGGTCCAACAGTATTAGACATGACCTCAATCTCAACAACAATGAAGGCAATGGGAAAAGTGCACACATTGGACAGTGAACATAAGCTTATAAATGTAGGAAGCCATCATAAATTAACCAGAAAACAAAAGAATTAAAATCCAATCTAGGAAATATATCCTCTGATAGGGGCATTGGACTAAAGGATCTTTCATCTTAAAGGAGGCTTACATATTACTAGTTGGTAGAAAATGGAACCCCAACAAAAGTAAATGGAAAAAGTTATGGGAAGCCAAACTTTGGCCCGATGTGACCCTCTTCCTTTGGATTCTCATCCCAAAAAAAAAAAACCTAGGAAATCTGCAAGAAAAAGGTTTTCAAGGTCTAGCTAGATGTAGCCTCTGTTGGGAAAGCATAGAAATGGCTGAGCATTTGCTTAACAATTATATATTTGCATTAGAAATATGATGGATTAGACATAATTTCCAATCAGTCAAATTGGAATAGAACCAATATGCATTCAACACTTGAAAAATGGAAATTTGGACCTTTTACAAGTGTTATAGTGAATAGAGCATGGAAATTGTCCTAGAATTTATAATGTGGCAATCACCTCCTGCTAGCTTCTTAAAATTAAACTTTGACAGGGCCTCTAGGGGTAATATTGCCCTTGTTAGTTTTGGAGGGGCATTTAGAAATGATAATGGATAAATTATTCACATTTATGTGGGAAATCTAAGCACTGACACTAATAATGTGGTAGAACTCTCATCCCTGGAGCAAGGCCCAATAATAGCCAAACTTCTTAATTATCAAAATTTGTAATTAAAGTGGATTCTACAACTATTGTCCTAATGATAAAAAGAAACTACAAAATCGATCCAGCACCCCAAGATCTCTAATAACTAGAAACTAATAGCAGGTTCAACTAGAATTAAAGTCCTATTAAAAGTAATAGTAGCCCCTATACTATCACATATAAAAAAAGTTGGAAATAAGTTGGAAGATAAACTAGCCAATGAAGGTCTGCACTATAAAGAAGATATTTGCAAAAAAAAATTGGCTTCATCATCTTCTTGACACACTAAGAACCATATAGGGCAACCTCCTTACATTGACATGATGGGCTTCTATTTTATAGGGTGGTAGGCCACCTATCAAATTTCACTATGCATGGCCTAGCCTACGACTACACCTACATGGTAATTTGGTTAGTTCGCGGGAAGGCATTGTACTGATAACCTTCATTACATGGGAGTTTAGTGAAGGAAAATTTGTTTTGAATTCTGAATATAGAAGCACTCAAGCAATGATTATGGTGATCAAATAGAAGGCAATAGCAGATCCTAACAAAGGATGGAGTGATGGAAATAGTGAAGGGAAGGTTGAAGCTCCCGTTGTAGCTTATTGTGTTCCATGCCACTATTTCTTGTTGGCATTCCTAGCATTTTATAACCATGCCATTTTTCAAATATTATAGGTTTGGAAGGAACGAAAATCAATGCCAATCCTGCAATAAAATTATCGATGCATGTAGGATTGACAATATTTTTTAGTTAGAAAATACTCACTCTAGGGCACACTACCTCTAGTTCATTGTGAAAATGATGAAGGAGTATCATGTTTACTATAATTGTGATTTTTGTTTTGCACAACCCTTTATTTGTAGACATGTTTCTATCAGTCTTCTACACGAGTTGTCGATTAATCATCTTCTAGATATTTATCCCCTCTTTGGGACTTCTAATTCTAGGAGGTGTTTTCTTTATGACTTCAATTTGAGATTATTTTCCCTTCATTTTATCCCCTGTCTCTAATGTTTCTCTTTGTTAGGAGTGCCCTACTCATTGTTAAGTTTGGTTATTCTTCTCTAGCCTCCAAGTCACCCTTCTTTCCACCACTCCTGGATTTCCTGCTATCTCTCTTTCACCTCTCCTCGCTATCTAAACTCTATCTTTGATTTCACCTTCCCTCCCCAAGGTCCTAGACTCAGTTCATCCCCTCCCCGGTGTCCCTAAATCATGGCAAGATGTTGTTTCTCCTCTTCTCACCATGGAGGTAGAAAATCACAACTCAGTCCCACCCTTGCTCCTAACCTTGCTTCCCCCTCTATTGGCCAAACCAGAGCCAGGTCAACAACTCGAGCTACTATGACTAGATACAAAGAAATTATCTTTGGAGTAGTCCAAAGAGTAATCTTTGATGTGGAAGAAAAAGTATGAGAAGCCAGAAGGTTTATTCCAGATAGGCAAGTGATGTGTGAAAACAATGAATGGATAATTAACATGGGAAACTCTACAAGAGCATGCACCTCCTCTTAAATGTAAATTATTAAGAGTTCTTACTAACAAAGTAGACTCTTAATAGGAAATGACCATCTACATGGAAAAATTAATGGAAAAGTTTGATAGACTTAAGAAGGTCTCCATTGTAGCCAAGAAATTGGAAAACTTTGACTTCTCTTTGAACAATGACAATGAGCTCCATCCACTTACTTCAATGGACTCCCCAATTGAATGATGATCAAGTGATCTAGATCATTCAAGAAGTATTTCTATGATAATGTCATATTTGTCATCTTTGTCAACTCATGATAAAATTTTGAACTTATGTTATTCATTTAGTTCACCAAGTGGCAAACTAATAGTTGGAATGATTGTTTGTGGATACATTTTAGTTTTTATAAAATGAATATTTAAATTACTATATAGTGTTTTTTGCCCAACTTCACTTAAAAAACAGTTCATACATATTAGATGGTTATAATATATGCTAATTGAATATGTATATGAGTTATTCAAAAATATATGTGGATAAAGATTCATATAGGTTATAAATTATGTGTTTATAAAATGGTAAAATATAGTAAGTTTATATACATGTTAAAAGGTTGTAATGTATGCTAATTGAATAAGTATATGAGTTGTTCAAAAATATATGTGAATAATGATTCATATAAGTTATAAATTATGTATTTATACAAAGGTGAAATATAATAAGTATATATATAATATAATATATAAAAGACATATATTATATAGTATATTAATAATTTAATAAATAAAAAAAAATGATTTACCTATTAATTTAATTAAATGAATAATAATATAGGTAAATTGTGAAAAATTAAATTAAATAAATTGAAAAATAAAATTGAACACGTTAATTTTTCTTACAATATATATACTTTTTTTTTCATTATAATTAATCAATTGTTGAGCTTAAAATATATAAAAATCAATAGAGTAACTAAGAGTGTAAACTATAGTAAATACCATAATTGTAGAAATATGTTAATCCTAATTTTAAACGCATAGAGTTAGTTTTATAAACTTGAAAACTACCTCTAAATTGGAAAATGATTTTTTGTTAATTAATTGAAGAGTAATGAGGATTATTATAATTATTCACTTGATCTCTTGCATAGTTGCTTGTCATTATAATTGTCTTTTTTAATTTCCCAAATGAGTATAAATCTTTAAAAACACAAATGACTAGATGTTAAAAACACAAATTTTTACTTTTTAAATGTTTTTGTGCTTGAATATTCAAAAAGAAAAAGCTTTTTAGTCTAATTTACTATTTGTGGTTAACAAATTGACATAGAGATAAACATTAAAACACTAATTTGCAAATATTCTGCATACAAGAAACATAAAAAAAGAACAGGCAGAAACAGAAACATCACCTAAACCTCTTTTTTATTGTTGCATTCACTAAAGCTTGGAATGGTGAATGTCTTTGTTCAAATGTCTACTTAAAAAAACATTCATTAATTTCATCACCTATTAAAAACAAATTAAAAGAAGAAAAACAACTTTTAGCATATTCATAGAAGGCATTATTTTTGTAAGTAGAAAAACTGTCATTTGCTTTTGCTTGAATCCAAATTAATTTGGAGAAGAAATTTTAAAATCCTTTAATTCATGGCCATATAAATACCGAAAATACAAATTATTCAATTCTGATTACTTAAAAAAAAATGATTTTGGTTATAAAATACCATTAATACGTGATTCCTTCATCTCTTCCCAAAAGGGCATTCTACACAATAATTTTTCTTCAATTGCTTTCTTTCTAAACCATTTTAACATCAAATCTTCATATATTTTTTCAGCTCTATAAGAGTACTTTTTAAATTACTCCTTTGCTTATCCCACAAATGCCACTCATTTTCATTTTTCCTCTGTAATTCCAGACTACTCTTCTGGGATTCATTCAGCTCATATTCCAATGCATCCACCGATGCATTCACCTGGAACTTAATGAGTTCTGTGTGAACGGTTACCTCTTTGTTCCTTTGGGTAGGTAATCCCATTTCACAAACCTGACTCATGTTTTGCTCTTAGCTCTGCGATGTTACCTTCCAAATTATTCATTACAACAACCCACAATTGCCTGTTTCCAATTTTTCTGAGCAGATCCAGAGTCTTCCCCTGGAATCATTCAAGATGGATTGCAAACCAACAGAAAGTTGTAGAGCCCTCTCATTTTGAACCCTTTCATCCTGAATTTGAGCTATTCTCGTGACATGCTCATTCAACTGGGTGTTCGAGGACTCTACTTGAGCACTCGCCACTCTATTTTTCTGACATAGCAATTCGCCTTCACTACCCTTAGAATTATTCTTTGTTCGCAGCTCTGCAGAATTGCCTTGCAATTTTTGTTTTTGGAATCCTGCAATTTTTGCTTTTTGGAATCCCACAAATGTTTGTCATCTTCAAAATTTTCAAGTAATTCCCCTGTCCTCTCCTCGGATTCATTCAATTGAAATTCCAACTCAATATTTTCAATGCAGAAATTCTTATATAGCCTGCCTAATGAAGACAAAAGGTTCTCCTTTATCCATCTTCCGTGCTTTCTATGCAATTAATCTAACTTCAGCAATCTCCTCAGTCTCCTTTAGTGTTGCTGCAATCTGTAAGAAAAGTCCATCTTTTTCCAGTGCCCAAGCTTTACATGTGGCCTCAGATTAGCCAGACATTACCTTAATTTTATTTGTCAACTGCAAAACACTAGTTTCTAAAGTTTGTTTATCAGAAAACACTGCCGTGTTCTTAGAAAACACTGCCATTTTCTTTCTCAGAAATTTCTCTTATTGATCTCTCCTTGGCTTCCTGCAATTGTTGTCAAGATTTAGAAATCTCAGCGTCGTATTCCTCGTCTCTCTTTGCCAGTTGTCGTAATTCCTTATCAATTTCCATCAAATGCTCCGTTGCTCCCCAATTTTAACTTTTTGTATGAATGGATGATTATCTATCTTAGACTGGAAAGTTGTTGAGGCCCGTTACGAATATGAATCTGTTATTCCATTTCCTTTACCTTGTGTAAGAAAGGCCTCTTCAAGAATATGAATATGTGATTCCATTTCCGCTACCTTGGCCTTAAAATTATGTCATGAGGCATTGATATCTTTAACAAGCTTTTCATTAAGCTCTCACAACTTGCATATTTCGTCTTCACATCTTTTGCAGGGTTAGGAGATTTGATATTCTTTGTCCTTGCTGTGGAATATGTTTTTTTCATCTTTGTTGTAAAGTTGGAGTGAAATGATGAAATAAATAAGTCAAAAGGTTCATGAGTCAAAAGGCTTATTCTACAACCTAGTATGATGTGTAAGGGTGTCAACAACCCAATTTGATGTGTATCTTTTTTCATGTTTGTTGTTGCAAAGTTCGATTTAAATGATGAATTGAATGAGTCAAGAAGCTCATTCTCCAACCCAGTATATAAACTAAAAAAATTAAATAACTATATTTAAATCTGTTAAATCTGCTCATAAAAACATTTGTACTCAAAAAAAATTCCCCAAACTCATCTTAAATCTGTATTTAAAATAAATTAAATTGTTACTATTTTGTCTCCCCTACTGCCTTTTCCCATCTTGGCACTCAACAATCACAATAGATTTTTCCTTTTCCCATCTTGGCGCTCAACAATCACAATAGATTTTTCATGAAGGGATTATGAATGACTTTCAGATTTAAAATAAAAGAGACTGCCTCTTTAGGGATGATCCAGGGCGGGATGCTCCATGGATATTTATGTGATGGTCATCAATGGATATCTATGTGATGGTCATGTTGATAGTCATCGGTGTTTGAAGCCTCCATGCATCCATGCCATTTAATGTGCAAAGTCAATACTGTTTTTTTTGTGTACGTCAGTGAGACGGAAAACCATAACGGAAACGGAGGGGCAGTTGGCCACGTCAATCGTTCTGAGCAACCTGCAATCGAGATAAGTTAGGCAGTACGGGACCAGAGTGTCTTTTTCTGACCGACTGACGGTGACCCGCTCCCTACTCCACATGTTTACATTGATATATAATGGTCAGTTGTCACCGAATCTAATTATATGACAGCGACGTCATATTTTTATTGGAGTTGTCTATAATGCGACTTTTTGGAGATTCCGGTGACGGAATCCGGCGGAAGAAATGAGGTTAAATCTTGATTTTTAGCAGTTAAAATGGTTTTTTAACTGCATATTT
>APFE031384205.1:73383-104156 GCA_000404065.3 Pinus taeda | reverse complement strand
GTCCCTATCCTCTTTCAAGCTCTATTGGTCTCTCTCTCTCTCTTTGACTCCACTTTGTTATCTAGTGATTGTGTCCTTACAACATACTTCGGCCATAAGTTTTTCTCCTGACACTCGTACGTTGGGGGGAATTCTGTTATCACAAAAAATTGATCATCTAGCCATAATTTACTAGATGGGTTGAAGTACATCATGCAGGGTCAATTTTACCAGAGTATAATTGCTTTCACTATGAGAAATTACTTAATAAACCACATTTGTTAAGAAATTTATAATTAAACGCATGAAGAATAATTAAACAAATCATTATTTATTTAATTATCTTCCAGGAATAATTAATTAAACCATTGTTTAATTAATATTCCTTGTCACATTTGACCCAATTATGAGAAATAAATAGATAAATCATTATCTTATTTTTTCTCTAGGAATAATTAATTAATCACTAATTTATTATTATTCCTTGTCATGTTTAACTAAATCCATCAGGAATAATTAAATAAATCATTATTTGTTTATTATTCCTTAACCATATTTCTTGAGATGACAAATAAATCATTTTTTATTTATTATTTCTAAATAAAAGTTTAAATACTTTTTCCCTCTAACCAAATATAATAAAATATTCCAAATGGTTATTTCTAGAATGGGGTTAATAATATTTTATTTTTGCTCATTCTTCGAGGATAACCTAATATTTTCTTATAAATAGAAGGGTTTTCCACTCATTGTTCACTTTTGATTATTTTCATTCTTGTAGTTTTGATTATTATCATTGTCACAAACCATCTTCTTTTTCATTTGAGTTCCCATTGAGCTCATACATTTTATTTGCTGGGTTTTATACATTATAGAGGAGAGAGACTCTACAAAAGCTGAAGATATTTGAGGATAGCCAAGAACACATCCCATAGAGGGGGATTGATAACATTATTTTTTCCCTTCACAGGTGTTGTTTAATAAAATATATTCCTTATATATTTGGAGTTATTTTGATGTTTAACTATGATTGTGGCATAGATCAGTGCTTTCGCAGGATTTGTTTCTACCATTTGTTGCAGATCTACAATGTTTAGCAGCCATTTATATTGTTAGCATTGTTTGTCATTCACAGTCTAAGTTTCCTTTTTGTACACCTTCGAGGAGAAAACACAATAACAAGAAGCTTTTTCATGTTGTTAGAGCTGATTATCTTTCCTGGTTTCCCTATGATACCCTTTAATTCAAATTCCTTTCGTTCCGAAAAAAATTGAAGATTTTTTTTTTTTTAAATTAAAAGCTATTGTAGCCATTAGACTCCTAGTACAACATCAACACCACCCATTGGAATGGGAAGCATTGGACTATGCAATACATATTCTCCGATGGATAGCTTGATATTATGTTACTTTCCAGAGCAATTTATGGTTCCTCCATTTGCAACCATCACTTGACACTCTGATGTTGGATATAGGAAGCAATTCAATTCCTTTGCTAACTTACAATGAATAAAATTATGGGTACTACTGGAATCAATCAACACTATTAGCTTTTTCTTTTTGATATGTCCTTCTATCTTGAGAGTTTGAGGAGTGGTAATTCTGGCCAATGCATTACAAGATATGGTCAGATTCATTTCTTCTTTTTCTAGGGTTTTCTCTTGGTGTATATCCTCTTCTTTTGACATTTCTTGTTCCTTTTCTTCCTCCTCTTCACAATCTATGAAAAATAATTTCTTCTTAGCACACTTATGACCTTTAGTGTATTTTCTATCACAGTTGTAACAAAGCCATTTTGCTCTTATTTCTTCCAATTGTTGTGGTGTCAACCTTGTAGGTTGTGGCAGGCTAGGGGCAACAACACTTCCATATTTATAGTTGTGAGTGGTAGGCTTCCTTGTTTCCATAATTTTTCTTTCAATTTTTCTTGCCAACCTGAATGCCTTCTTCAATGAATCAGGTTCCCAAAGGTGAACCTCATGTTGGATGTTATCCTTTAAAATCCCTATGAAAACATCAATCCTATGCTCCTCTGGAATATATTTTACCCTTATATTCATTTTTTGGAAGTCTTCAATGTGCTCCATCATTGAACCTTTTTGTTTGAGATTTATCAATTGGCTAAAAAAGGTGTTTCTCTTTGTATCCTCATAATGTGCTATCATTTCTTCCATAAAAATTTCCCAAGTGACAATTTTTTTATGAGAGAAAAGCCATCGGTACCTTACAAATTGATTGGGTTCCAAATATAAAGTTGCAATGCATACCTTTTGTGTGTTTTTCACATTATGGAGATAAAAATATTGCTCCATTTGTAGTATCCATGTTACGGGATCCTTGCCAACAAACTTACTCATATCAACATTTGGAACAAGGTGGGTTTTTAATACAACGTTAGAGTCTATGAAATCATGATTAACATTTCTTTTGTTCTCATCATGAGTTTCCTTTACTACCCTTTCGCCATTAGTAATAATTTCATGTAGCAACTTTGTCAAATCTATCTTCAAATATTCCATGTTGCCTTTAAGTTTTGCTTATATACCATCCATCTTAGCTTCCATGCCATCCCTCTTAGCTTCCATGCAATTCATCTTATCGTCCATGCCTTTCTTTAAACCATCCATCTTAGCTTCTTTTACTTTTTGTGAGAGTGAAAATTGTTACTTGGTCTCGTAATTTGGATATATCATGTTGCATTTCTTCCTCTTCTTCATGAGTTATGGTAGATATTTCAAGTTGTTGACTAGGTGTTTCCATTTTCTTTCGTCGGGCATAAATTAATGATAATTATGCGTCACTATTCCCTTTGAATCACTTCAAACTAATTTTTCAAACCAAACTTATGCAAATTATTAAAAAAACCTACACACCTTTTTTCGCTTTGTACGAGCTCGATATTGAATATAATTATATCTCTGTAACTTCAGATCTCCAAAGTATGAAATTGCATCTTCTGATAGCCTTCTGAGTCCTATTTCTAACCCCGCCAGTCTAATCAATCTTGGATTCTTCAAGAAAGCCTTATCCAAAATCCCCCATGATGACCTGATTATAAACTAGTTCAATAGAGAGGACTTGTACGACCTACCACGTGTCACTATTTCGACCTTTAGACCTAAACATAATATAAAGACAACTAAAGTCTGTCCTCTTTCTGTAACTTCTTATGAAATTTCAATTTGATGCTCAGATAAAATGTTATGACAATTTTCCCAAGGTCGCCTGCTTGGGATGTAATTCAAGAGCCTGGAAAACCCTAACTTTTGTGGATCATATCTCCGAAAATATAACGAAAAACGATCTGAAATTCGGATCTAAGGTTCATAAGGATTTTGATAAAATAGGCTTTAATTTAAGCTTCTGAAGCATCGTAGAAAAAAGTTATAGTTACAATTCCACAATGACCGATTTGGAGCAGCAAAACCTTAGAATCCAAAGCTTTGATACTAAATGTTATGCAACCAGCTCACAAAATAGAAGAAAATATATATCAATGACTTCAAAATCAACCTCTTCAAGGGGGAAACCTCCTTTACATTACACAAATGAACAATTCTTGGATGATACAAATGACAAGACCTCTTTTCTATATATAGGAGTCTAAGGGGTCACAATATAATTAGAATCGACATAACAATAATAATGTAAGGGCACAACAATGATAATAGTGGGCTTCTATGGGGCACAATATTAACAATATGGGGACAACATGGGCACAAGAATAACAATAAGGGGCTACAATGACAACACTAATAAGGGAATACACTAGTATTATAGGGACTTAACAGGAGTCTTCATGTCCAACCCTCTGAAAATGAGTACAAGTAGGCCTTTCTCCTTCCTTCTTTGCTATTGTTGATTTCTTTCCTTTCAACTTACTCTTTCCCTTGCCTTCTTTAGAATCTTTTTTATTTGGATGCTTGAATGGTTTCTTTGAAGTTTTTTACTTAAAAGGTCTGCCACCTGATTCAATATGAATGGCTTGTACACACACTTTGTCAAAGTCAGTTGGATTAAACATAAGTATGTCATAAATAAGAATGCAATCTTCCAATATACTTCAACAAAGTTTTCCATTTGTCTAATGGAACATTAAGTGTTAATTCCTTCTTCCTGAATTCCTTTGTAAACCCTTGCACACTTTGTCCATTACCTTGCCTTGAATGTTGCCAATCCATTACAACCTGTTGCATATATCCTAAAGGATAGAATATATTTTTAATAGTTTTGACAAACTTAGACTATGAAGAGATAATTTTACTTTTTTGCTTCAAATCTAATTGAGTTTACTTTCCCACCAAACCAAAGTTGTTCCTCCCATTCTAAGTGTAGTTGATTGAATTTTTGTAGATTCATCAACAACATTTTGAATTCTACAGTACACCTCAATTTTCTTTATCCAATTATCTAACTTTTCAAGATTCATTTCATCATCATATATTGGCAACTCAAACTTAACATCAAGCTTCAAAAAAAGAGATTTCTTTTGCTTATTTTGTGAGTCTGAATATAAACTTGAATGATAAGAGAATAAAGAAGAAAAAGACGAAGATGGAGGAGGAGGAGGTTCATTACCATAAAATTTTTCCTTGCCATTTTTCTCTTTCATGCCTTTAGAAGATGAACTTGCATCTCTAGTATTCCTGTCTTCATAAAGTTTTGCAATCATCCTTTGCATATTAAGGAACATTTACTGGAACTTCTCCTCGCCAACAACCTTTGTTTAAGGAGATTCTCCTTCATTTGACTCTCCCATCTTCAACTTTTGAGAGACTTTCCTCTTTCCAATCTCTGGATTTATCTTCTCAAGTTTCCCTTCTCCACACCGCAACCTGGATCTAGTCAACATTCGCATTGGCAAATATCCTACTTATACATGATCAACCTTGCCATGATAACAAAATATCATCCAAAAACAACATAATTGACTATTTCCTCAATTTCTTCAAATATTAACTAAGGCTTTTTTTTTAAGTGAATTAATAAGGAAAATGGATTTTTATGTGCCTTAAACTTAAAAACTTGCAATTTTAAATCAACCATGAACAACAGAAATAAGTAGAAAACACAACAAATTTGATGATGGAGTTCATCCCTCCTGGACTGCATCTTCGGGTCTGCTTCCAATGGGCGTCTGATGTATTGAAAATGCTCATAAATTATATTTACATCAAAATTATCCATTCTAGAATCTTCTCACGGGCTTCAATGGATACTATCAGCTGAAAGGTATCGACCTTAGCTTTCCAACGCAACCTTCAAATTACAAAAAGGCCCAATATTGGCCAAGATATGCCTCAAAAATAATTTATAGGCACTATCAAAACAATTACAGGATCAGACCCTTATAACTCCTTGGCCAATGGCACATTAGTAAAGCATTTTATAGAATCCATGGGAGGTCCCGAGGTCAAACCTGCAGGCCTCCTGAGATTTTTTGGCAGCACCATATATAAATATATGGTAATCAACAGTTTGAATTAACATCCCCATGCCATATTTAACATATGGTTTTATAACAAAGCCTTAACATTAGACTGACGGTAATATATCAATCTCCCTACGTGGCATATGGTTGTAACATATGTTAACTTGTTTGGATATATCGTTAACTTTGTTTGAAGCGGCGCTAAAATGATTGGGGTTTAGCAGGATATTGGATATGGCGGGCTCCACCAACCCTTTTTCCACCATAATGATATAACAAATATTAAATATAACTTCCGTTGGTTACGTTTTCAAAGTTGACTTGTGGCTTGTTGGTAATATTTTGGGCCGACAAACCAGAGGTCGTGGGTTCAACCCACGAACTTCTCGGTGGTGGTTTGAAATGTTGATGTGTGACCTTGCCGCCACGTGTAAGCATGGGATTGGGCCCCTGTGCTGCCACATGCCTTACTCCGGTGCTACCCCATGCCCTACTCTGACACTGCCACTTGTCCTTCTCTGACACTACCACTTGTCGTGTTCTGACACTGCCACTTGTCCTGCTTTGGTACTGCCACATGGCCGTTGCGTAGCCACATATTTTTTTCTACGTCAGAATTTGTGGGTCCCACACTACTGACTATGTAGTCCTTTTGCCTATTTCCACAAAACTTCAGAATCCCGTAACTTCCTCATATGGAGGCCATTTTGAAAACCGAACATATCACCGGAATTAGCACGAAAATCTCTTCAACTTGGCGTTGGTTTAACGATCATCTGAGACTGTTAATTTTTGAATATTTTGAGGATCCTCCTAGATCAATGGGTGTGAGGATGTCTTATTTCTATCGGTCTTCACTATGACGTTGCTTCACTATGGAAAACCATTTTTCGGGGTTGAAAATGCATAACCATTTGAGCCTTCTAAGGGTACATATGTAAAAAACACAATTTTATTATTTGTTATTATTTTTATGCAATGGGATATTTTATAATTAATTTGTGTACAATGTACTATTTACTTTGTAGTGTCATTATACTCTTCTCGTGCGTGGATGTGTGAACCATGACTTCCCCTAAGACATACGATGTGTCATGTCTAAATTATTTGCATTTGTACATTGGATCACATCAAGGGATATTCATATGGCTAGCATTCCATGGTGGCATCAAGAGATCATTGAGATTATTTATATGTTTGAGAAGAAATTGTTGATGAGTTTCATGGACTTGTAGGTTCATCTTCTAATTCACGTAGTAGATTAGATTGAATTAGTTAGGGTGGGTCCTTATCATTGGATGTTCTTCTTAGAGAGGTACATGAAGAAATTGAAAAGTTTTGTTCGACAAAGGGAAAAACCTGAGGAGTGTATCACAGACGGGTATGTTTCACATGAGTCTTTCTATTATGCCAGTGAGTACATCAAGCAGATCAACGACACACCAGGTGCAAAAATTTGGGGCAACGAAAGGGATGAAGAAAAAAGAGAAGGGGAGCTTCTCCAAACGAATGGAAAGAGGTGCAAGGTAAAGATTAAGTGACTTATCATTTTTCTAATTTCTACATAGAAACTATTCATGTTGAACTTCACATTAATGCATAGTTTGATCTCATATGTACTATATATGTTGGTTTGATTTCATCAACAAATTCATAAATTGAAGCCATCAACAAATTCATTCTTTACAATATGGAAGTGACAGAACCATGGGTCGTAGTGTATGTAGAATAGGAGGAAATGGGACAATGATAGGAAATAATTCAAATGGTTGATTGGTAGAAGCGTGCCTTATCCCAATCATTTAAAAGAAAATATGGCAATGACATGCCCTTGCCGTTGGGTTGGGTATCAAGTCAAAGAGAAATATGGTGCATCTGGTCATTACCCGCTCGTTGAAGAGGATATGTTAAACATAGGGATTGGGTGCAAGAACTTGGTAATAATCTCTTTCTGTACATTTTGAACTTCGTACTGCACCTTTGAATTATATATTTTTAATTATGTTCAGGTTATTAGACAAATGACATTGTGATTTTTTCACCTTTTTATAGGTGCATGTTCCCATCTATCTGGGTATATGGACGTCATTTTTGCACCGAGGATGTTGATGATGGATGCACGACACAAGTCTATGGAGTGGAAGTGGAGTTCGTCCAATCTAGTCATGCTAGCCACCGTGAACAAAGCCTAATAATTGAGCGTTAGGTTACATCAGAAAGATACAAGAGATAATTAAAGTGGACTTCTCTTCATTTTAGTGTGTTATTTTTAGGTGCAAGTGGTGGGACAAATTTGATCAGAATAATGTAAAGGAAGTTTGTGATAATGAATTGATATCTATTAACTCTAGAAAGATGTGGAATGAAGCTAGGGAAACTTTATTTTTCCCTAAACACTACAACTAGGTGTTTTTTTACCCAGATGTGTTGGATAGGGATTTGTGGTTCGTATTAAGACACAACCCTAGATCAAAATATATTTTTGAGAACAACAATATTATCATGCCAATCGATGAATATAATCAAGGTGATGACAGAGGAGAGTGATATGTACTTGTGTTATTTCATCATTTATACTATTGTTTTATGTTTTCGTTTTATTTATTTCACTAATTATGTTGTTTTTTATTCTTCTTGTTGGCATTTTATCTAATCGGTAAGATTCAAAAATGTTTTTACAGTTTTTTTTTTTTTTTGCAGTGGAAAATTTTTTACACTTAAAAATAAGTATTTCCAATTGTGTAATTTATAATTTAAAAATCAAAATTTTAACATATTTTTTTAATGTGTTTAAATCTAATTTATAGTAGACTTATCTATAGGATTTAGATATGCATAAGGATGGATTAGAAGATTGTAATTCTAAGCATGATCTATCAATTTATAACTATTATTAAGATATCAATCTAAATATACTCATATTATCTCCTTTCTCAAATGACATTGTGAGTATCAATCTAATTAAATAACTCACAAAGTGATAGAAAATAATTCACATGTTTTATCTTCTGATTTATTTCAAAATCAATATAAATCATGTAGTGATAGATCTATGAGGACTTTAACAATGAAAAATATGTGTATTAATATGTAAGATTAAATTTTTGACATGAGAGGTAAAGTCATGCTTACTATATATAAATTCCAATTCTTGCAACATTATGTAAACTAAAAAGAGGTCTTATGCACATGTAAAATGTTGATTACATCGCTTTATAGACCGTAAGAGAAACAAATGGGCTTACATGGATGCAATAACTATTTTTCAGAAGATTGGATACAATTGTATCTGTCTAACGATTACGATGCATGATCAAGTAAGGGAATTGTCCAGTAAGGGAATTGGCCAGACATATTGCCCGACAAGAGTTTCTCAGGTTTCCAACGCTTAACCCACTATGGCTTATCTCTTCAAATGATATGCATATCTTGCGAAGATAGGTATGCGTATTTTGTGATGTTTTTAATATGATTTTTTTGGGGTTATTTGCTTATTTGATTATAAAATTACTATTTTAAAAATATTTAAGATTATTTAAGTTTTAAATAAAAGCATATACCTTTAAATATTTAATTATATCAAAATAATATTTTAATTATGTATTAAAAAAATAACAATTACATTTTCCCATCTTATCCCATATATCCATTCTTGATTGTGTTACCCCTAGGTTCGAAACTATTGATCTTTCAAGAAATAGTTTTCTAAAGTGCGTCAATGCCTTACCATCAACACTAGTAAGCCTAAACCTGCAAAACTGCTATGAATTGAAGATATTAACAAGACTTTCAAATCTAGTAAATCTTAAATTCATAAACATAAATAGGTGTTTTAAACTGCAAACACTGAATATCGAATGACTTGAATCGTTGGAAGAGATTAAAGTGGAGGAATGTTTGGCATTGCGAAGGATACAAGGATTGAATCGGGAATGATTGAATCGGCAATATGCTTTTATGGGAAGATATTAATTTTACGTGAGTGTATGTTCTTCATTACATCCAATATTTATTCATGCCAAAACAACTGATATAACTTGTGCTAATTGTGCTAATTAAGAAACCGGTCGGTGCAACTATTTTTATGGGTGATGTGTGTCAGCGCATTGGTGGACGTGTAATCCTAATTTTATTTACTATATTATATCACAATTTGAATTTTTAAAACCAATACATTATACTTGTGTCGTTGCATGATACAAATCGAATTTGGGAAATATGTGCAGGGGTCACCCACTCACATAAAGCCATGATGTGCCAGGTTTAATGGAAAAGCAGATAATGATAAGGTGGGTGTTTAATTTTAATGAAACTAGGAAAGATATTAGAATTGAAGTAATAATCGCTGTTTTCAATTGACAAAAAATAATTTGATGAAAATTGTGTAGTTGTTCGATGAAAGAGATATGTTGCAGTTCGCTGAGAAGTTTCATCTTCGGAGGCATCGTATTGCTTCATTCCTTCCTGTCTATGAATTTGTGAGTTTGTGTGTATATGGTGGAATATTGGTGTGCTTGACTTCCCACAATGCCAAGTCATGATACGTGCATGTCACATTTACACAACTTAGTCATGGCCATGGGTTAAATTTGACGGGTGCTCCTACTAGTTAGGATATTTTCTTATGACGGATTTACTTTTAAACTACCCATCACATGACTTTTAATATTTATTTGTACGAGTTTCACATAATTTCTGCAAATTGTATTTATAATTGTTGCAAAATTTTCATTCTTTGTTGTACCAGTCCACTCAAGTCTCATTTCTACACTTTATTTACGATCATAAAGGAGTGTTAGGTGTTACATATCACAATATACACATGGGTCTTACAGTAATACTCAGCCAATCTTTCAGAGCACCAATTAAGGAGGATCGATTGTACCCTTAGTCGTACTACCCGACTACCCTATTCTAATTTGCAGGTAATCTCCCTTAATCCTATTCTCAGTGTACTTTAGCAGAAAGACAACCAATGGCTTATACAAGGTTAGGTTTCAAGTTACCCTGAGGGGACTTTTGATATACCCAAAGGTACCTAGAAGTGCAGTTTATGCGTGATTCTATCTAATGCACTACTACTCGAAGGGGTACCCATAGGGGTCACAGGGGAGTCCAACAAGCATCAACACCTCTTGTAGTTCATTTGTGCATGCCTCCCAAAATTTGCAAGGTTTATGCGCTTAACGACAGATCTTGTGGTTTAAAGATGTTGGAACACATCTCTAGCCTAAAAAAATAATCTTCCAAAATTGGAGTTATAATTGGCCCTAGAAAGTGCTATTATATCACTTCTTATGCACTTAATTTGTGAGAATAACATAATTCCATAAATTCGAAATAATATTGCTAGAAACATAGAAATATCACATGAATTGAGACAAGATGAAAAGATATTTTATTTATTCAGAAGTATAATACAATGTTCACTTGCCTCTTCAATGGGGAAACCTCTAATAGAGCAGAGCTCAATTACAATAAAACTCAATGATTCTTCCCTTGATATCTAAGACTATTTATATTTTTATGACATCCAAAACCCTAACGACTAGTGGTCCCTTGCACAATATGGTTTAACCACTTCATTTATTTACTATGGCCCCTTTATAACTAATCTTGGTCCCTTTTCTATAATGTGCGTCAACCACTTACAATCATTATTAATGTGGATAACCACTTACATGCTTTATTAACTCAACTAAATAACTATGACTCTGACAAGGACCCTTGGGATTAAATGGGTTAGGGTTGGAACCTAACAAAAATAAGCTAAAGATATTTTTATTAAAATGATCCGAATTGGATCCATGAAGATTATCAAAGTGCCATGACTATATCAAAACAGGACAGACTTCAAATTTATGAACACAGAGTAATCAGGAAGACCTATGGATAGTGACAGTTTGCAACCAGCAAGGAACGACGAGGACCTCGATCAAAGCCCGCTGACTGAGGCCCATGGAGACCGCGCAGGAGGCAAAACTAGCAGTTGGGAAGGCCGGATCGGGAAACGGAGGCCATTTCTGATGCCCCTTGAGAAGGAAACGCCCCGAGTGCTCGATCGCATGGGAAGCTGGGAAACTGTGGGGAAAGTGCTAAGGCGAAAGGCGGGTCCCGTGCTCCAAAACCGACGGTATATCGGGGGCACCCTTGGGCGGTAAGCAGATTTGGCAGAAAACAAGCGATTCCATTCTGCGCACAACGCGTGTCCAGCAAATGAGAGAGAAAACTACCTCTCATCGCGCGCTAATGGTCGAGCAAGTCAACTGCGCGAAATGAGCGAACATCGTAGGATCTGGGGGCTCCAGATCTGACAACGGATATTGCGCTCGATGGAGAAACCAGATTTGACAGGGGAATTAATCCACGGCATAAAAAAGTTTGAAGTCCGACTTGACTGCTGAGATGGCGGATGAGTCATTCCACAGTGTAATTGAAAAACCGAACCAACAAGGAAGAGCTGGTGCAGTTCATGAGAGGACAAGTGGCCACTTCCCTGTGAGACATTGGCAATGACACAGAGGCAGGGAACTCCAAGTGATCAGCAGCAGGCGATCCGAAGGGGCGGAAGAGGAAACGAGCAGACAAGGAAAGATTAGCTTTAAGCCATGAATAGACAAAGAACAAAACAAGGAAGATAAGAGATGAAGACAGAGAGAGTGAGAGCAAATAAAAGATAGTGAAGCAAGAAGCAGAAAAAAAAGAGTCGAGCTAACCTAAGGTAGCATCAAGCAGATAGAAAGCTTGATAGGTTCAAGCAATCCCTGTGAGGATCTTTTAGGAATTCAGTACCACATTAGGCTCCTTCCATTAAAGACCAGAGAGGTCAAGACTTGGAAAGGGAAAGAGTCTGTGCACTCTAGTGGCTTGGGGAATCCAAGGACCACCCTACTAAGTGTTATCACTGAAAATATTTCAAACGAAAAAGGTAAGATCAAGAGAGTTGAATTTTTGACTTGAAACTGTGTTTTTAAATCACACAGCAGTTTCGTAGCACTAAATCACACAGCAGTTTCGTAGCGCGCTACGAAACTACTGTAGCTGCACAAGACAAAGACAAGATCCCAAAAAAATGTGTGTGGTTGGTGGAATGGTCCAACCCTTTTGAAGGGTTGGATTCAATTGAATTACCTCCAAGAGATCCTAAAGATCCTTTCAGGATGCCATTAATAGATAGATTCAAGGATATGGGAACTGTGGTTATGGAAAAAACAGAGTCAGGCACTGTAAGGCAAGGAGACAGCTTAACTATAATGCCAAATAAGGTTCACTCGGGAACAACATGAACAGGGAACCCCGTATGTTACATTCTCGCATCAGAGCTATTTGAATGTCCCAATGTTTCACAGTGCCTATTTTCTCAGTGCTTGCTATTTCTGCAAACAACAGTTGAACCATGGAAACGACATTTACATGTACAATGATGACAAAGCATTCTGCAACGTGGAATGTCGTTACCAACAAATTTTGTTGGACGAAGGGAATGAAACATTTACTCCTTCTCCCCCATCTTCATCAAATGCTTCATCTCATTATGGCATACTTTTTTCAACCAGTACAGCTACTGCTACATAGAAGATGCATGAAGACAACTGCCCATCATACAACAGGAAATAAAGGACTCCTGTGTGCAGTCACCTGAGATAACTTCAACAAAGGACATAGTCACGTATATACCTAGTTGGAAAGACAGCCACATCTATTCTTAGTTGTATATAATTTATGCTTCTTGCATATCTTATGCTAGGAAAGGGATGGCACTGTAATGTTTCTGAGACAAATTGTCTTGGGATGAGATCTATGTTGTGCATATTTCAATCGGTTTTTAAGTTTATCACCCTGTAAATATTCACAAGGCATATACAGGGATGTCCCAATAAGTTTCCAACTCATACAAGTCTGTGAAAGTTGTAGTTGTTTATCGTGAAAGTGATGATATAAAGTATGCAAGGCCTGTAGAAAATGTTAGGGTGAAATTATCTGGTGTTGAAGAAGATGACATCTCTACAGGTTTTGTTTTGTCTTCCATTTCAAATCCAATTCAAGCAGTGCTGGAGTTTGAGGCTCAGTTACAGATATTAGAACTTCTGGAACATAAAGCAATATTTACTGCTGGTTATAAAGTTGTACTGCATATTCATTCTGTTGTTGAGGAATGTGAGATAATGGAGTTGTTAGAGCAGATGAATCCAAGGACGAAAAAAGCCAATGAAAAAGAAATGTCTTTTTGTTAAAACTGGAGCAGTTGTGTTGTGTTGCATTCAAGTAAATGACACAATCTGTGTTGAGAAGTAATAGAACACCTCAAGGAAGACCTACAAGCTTCCATCTAGCACACAAAACAATATAAGTGCATAGCATAGGCGAATGAGGATGCATTGAGGCAAATAAAAAGTGCCCATGAGCACTTCAAGACTGAGGCATGCAAACTTAAGCAATCATTGGAGAGTGAAGTCTCTGCCTTAAAGAAAAGGATATCAGGTTTAGAAGTTGAAGTAACTGAGAAGGAAGTGGCAGCTGCATCAACAATGGAAGAGAAAGAAAGAGTGCTTATCGATCTTTCTAAAGAAATGACAGCTATATCAGATGACAACCACTTGAAAACAGGACAATTAGAGGAGGCCCAAATTTGCATTACTGCCTTGAAAGCAGATTTGGAAAAGGAACACCGAAACTGGCGCGCTGCTCAAAGCAACTATGAGAGGCAGGTCATTCTGCAGGGAGAAACAATTCAAGAATTGGGTAAAACCTCTAAATCATTGGCAACATTACAAGAGGAGGTATTGAATTTGCGTAAAGTTGCGGAGACAGTGAAACATGAATATGAATCTTCTAAAGTTTCATGGGAGATGGAGAAAGCATCCTTGCAGTCTTCAAAGATTGATGCTGAGAAGAAATACAAAGAAGTTGATGAGCAGAATAAGCTTTTACTTGACCGTCTGGAGGCCATGCATATCAAGATAGCAGAGAAAGAAAGAAATGAAATGGGAATCACTGTACGTGGGTGGAGTGTCGATGACCAAGGTGAAATTGATTTGCAAAATGTTATTCATTATTTACGACGATCGAAGGAAACAACTGACACAGAAATTTCATTATTAAAGCAAGAGCGTATGCGGCTTCAGAAACAGCTTGAAAGTGCTCTTCGGGCATCTGAGATAGCACAAGCTGCATTACGCAAGGAACGGGAAAATATGCGGTCTGCTATTTATACAGATGAAAAGTTCAGTTCTCTACAGTGCCAGGTAGCAGAAACAAACTTGTTAAGAGAAAGTAATGCACAACTTAGAGATGAAAATAAGAGAAACTTTGAGGAATGCCAGGAATTGCGTGATAGACTTCAAAATGTACAGATGGAGACTGAACAGCTATGTAAGTCTGTAAGAGAGACACCTGTCCAGCAATACAGCCTACAACACATCAAAAACATGGCAGCGTTCCATACCTTGGATTATTAAAGGCTAGAAACATGTTGTTATACATTTGAGTAAATTGAGGAAAACAGGGACCGAAAAGCAAGGGACATCTCCTAATACTACTGGGCAGTTAAAGATACAGCGTTCAAGGTCAACATGGAGCATTAAACACTCATCTCCGCCAAACTAAAAGAGAACCAGATGTCAAAGAAAAGAATCATCTTAATTAAGGCCATTATGCATGTAATATGGAGATGGAGTCATAGTTGATTTAGATCTCTAAAAAACTCCAGTCAATACTATGTTGTATTTATTAAAGTAGTTAGAGTTTAAGAGTGGTTAGTAATAGAGGTAGTTTTCGAATTCCCCTCATGCTTGAGGAGGAATATCGATTAGTTAGAATAAGGATTCTATATATAGCTGAAACAACAATGAAATGAGGGTTGGAAAATTGATAGCAGAAGTACTGTTTTAGCTTATGTAAAAACCATTTTCAGTAATATAAAGCATCTACTTTTCTTCTTAGGATTCATGAAGGATTTGTCATGTTCAGAATATGTGTTTTGTTCTTTCCTTAATGTCTTTTTCAGTTGCATGGATGCATAATCACTCAGAATTCACTGATTGTGCTCTGAATTCCTGTATGCATGTGTGAACTGTGGTTTTATGTAAGTTGTATTCTGAACATTTAAATGCTAAGTGCCCTGACTTCTATGCAAAGGTAGTGTCCTTGTTTACTGAAGTATGATTGACTCCATAGGCCCAATGGTAACTTATGAAATGTTTGTCCAGCCATTATATTTGTCTATGTTGTTACACCACAAGAGTTAGCCATCTTATCATAAATCAAAATCAATAACCCTTTTGAGAGAGCCCTCTCAGGCTAAGGAGGCTAAGCCTTAGTCAAAAGCTTGGTTTGAATTAGTTACTTAGAGTCAACCTGACCAGCAGCCTATCAGGACTTGATTTTGAGATAACACTAAGCATCATCTATTTTAGGAGACTCTAATTGAGCTCCTCACTATAAATCTCTGCTTCAAAGACACAATAAAAGAAGGCCACCACTAAAAGCTGGATCGGAGACGTAGCCCTGCAGAATAGGGTGAACCCCTTATTAAGTTATTTTTTTCTTACATTTTCTTACTGTGTATCTCTTACTATTTTCCATTTTCCATGGTTTGTGTATTTTGCAATTTGATCGACCCGTTGCCTAAAATAACATAGACACACACCAGCACATGAGTCTGTAATACCTTCATTCAATAATTAATTACTTGAGGTCACTCAAGAGTGATTTTCAGATCAAGTGGTATCAGAGCTCTAGGCTGTTAAGGTTAGACAAGCTTGTGTTGGTTTAGTTGTTGAATGCTAGCTAGATCAAAGCTCAAATGAGGAGAAGAAGAGTTGGTCGAAACTAATCCTGAAATTGGGAGAGTCTATCCTCGGAAGACAATGTCAGAGGAAGGTTCTATGGGGCCAAACCCTCAATTCATAGATAGTTTCCTAGCCATAAAGTCCATGGTAGAAGAAATGTATAGGGACTTTAGAAAACATAAGGATGAAGATTCATCAGGCTCTAAACAAAACAAAGGAGAAGATGAGTCTCACTTCCATGACCACTCAAAAGGAAAAGGGAAAGAGGAAAGCTTTCTCACACCTCCTAATAGCCCTGAACTCAAAAAGAAAGCATCTTTGATCAAACTAGATGTTAAATTTGATTTACCTATATATGATGGAGAGTTAAATGGAGAAAAGTTGGACAATTGGATTAGACAAATCGATGTGTATTGCAGAGTGCAGAATATCGATTCAGACAAGAGCAAGATTCAGCTGGCAAGCCTGTGCCTTGGAGGCACTGCCTTGGTTTGGTGGGAAGGCAGGACCCAAGCTAACATGAAAAGACATGGTAAGACTATCTCTGTCTGGAGTGAATTTGTTTCTGCAATCAAAAAACAGTTCTATCCATTGACCTATATGTAGCAAGCCATGATGAGTTGGCAAACTCTTCGACAGTTGAAAGGGCAAAGTGTGCAAGGTTACACTCAAGAATTTAGAAAGAGAGCATTGATTCTAGGAATCTCATTAGACTCACCTGAGACACTGTTGAAGTACATTGGTGGTCTACATAGCTACATGAGGCATACCATCCTCATGTTTAATCCCACTAGTATAGATGAGGTATCTGTACAAGCTACTCATCTAGAAGCTAGAGGAAATAATGGAAGTCCAGAAGTTGGGGGATTATCCCAACCCACTGCAAGTAAGAATAAGCAGAAAAGAAAGCAGAAATGGAAAGAAAGGAAGGCTAACACTGCACAGAAAAGCAAGGCTTCATGCACTCACTATAAAAAGGATGGGCATGATGATGAGCATTGTTGGATTCTGCATCCAGCGCTGACACCTAAGAAGTTCGAGGGCAAGAAGAAGAAGACTGTTGCAGCTATTCAGACAGATTTGGGGTTAGACTCAGGGGATGAAACAACCATTGCAGCCACAGGTATAAAAGGTAAGAATTCTGAAGCATCTACTAGTAATTCTACACATTCTACTATTGATGAAGAAAATGAGAGAAAAAGACATGAGCTTTTCCATATTCGAGTTATTTCCAAACATCAAAAGATTGATACTTTGTTTGATAGTGGCTCACAAGTAAATTTAATTTTTGAAGCAATTGCAAAGAAGTTGAGATTAGTAACTACACCTCATAAGAAACCATACCCATTCGGATGGTTGAATGATAAAGCACAACTACAACTGACTAGACAGTGCAAACTCAAGTTTTCTTTTAGGTCAGCATTTATAGATGAGGTTGAGTTAGACATAATTCCTTTGGATATATGTGGAATTGTTTTAGGAAGTCCTTACTTGTATGATAGAAAAGCTATTTTCTATAGAGCTGAGAACAAGTATCTACTTGTTAAAGATGGGATCGAATACTTTGTAAGAGCTCATAAGCTCAAGATAATTATACTCTCATAAACTCAGGGCAGATGAAACGAATGATAAATTCATGCAAACAATTCTTACTGATGGTTGTAAAGGAAAGGAAACCTGATAAAACCAATGTATTTGAAGGCTGTAATGCTAAATAGCAAGCTGATTTAGAAAAGGTTGTTTCAAAGTATGATATCTTGTTTCAAGAACCTAAAGGTCTGCCACCCAAAAAGGAAATAGTACATGATATTATTTTGCAGCAAGATGTTCCATTGCATAACAGTGGAATGTACAGGTTGTCCGCTTTAGAGAATGTTGAAATCAAGAAGCAGGTGTAGGAGTTGCTCGAGAAGGGGTTCATCAGACCTAGCACATCACCATGTGGGTCACCAATTGTTTTGGTGAGAAAGAAAGATGCCTCGTGGAGAATGTGCATTGATTACCGAGCACTGAATAAGATAACAATAAAAAATCGTTATCCCCTTCCTCGCACATATGATCTTTTAGATCAATTGAAAGAAGTTGTTTATTTCTCTAAGCTAGACTTGCATAGTGGATACCATCAGGTCAGAGTTGCAGAACAAGATGCACGAAAGACTGCTTTCAAAACAAAGCAGGGATTGTATGAGTGGCTGGTTATGCCTTTTGGCTTATGTAAAGTTTTGTAGATGTTCTATGCTAAGAGCAATTTCACTTTTCACACAACAATCATACAAGTAGTTAAGCAAAATGCAGATAGAACATATAAGCAGATCTTACAGAAGACAAATAATAAACAGGAAAAATGTGTGTGTTCGTTTCGGCGGTCAACAGGATTCTTCAACCAGCAAAGTCTCCTTTGGTCAGCCAGCCCAGCATGTGTCACAACAACCCTTCAATCAGTAGATGAGTCAACCCAAGTCAATTCTACAAAAGTCAACGCTGTCATGAAAAGTCAACGCGGGGGCAGCAAGCTAAAAGTCAACGCAGCAGCAAAACAGTCAACCCTTTGACCTCAATTTTTGTGCCAGGTAGTATGGCCTTCAAAAATCGCACCTTCCACAAGTTTTCAGCTTGATTGGACCAAGCGTTGACCAAAGTCAACGCTGGTCAAATTTCTGCGAAACCCTAGCAGCAGAAAATCGTACTACAGCTTCAGCTGTATGGTCTGTCCTCTTCGTCCTTCCCACGTGTGGCTGAAATTCGTCCTCCAGGTAGCTCGTACTCTTTAGGATGAGAGAAGAAGATGTGAGTTGTGTTGTGATGAAATTCTCTCCAACTTTTCCTGTATTTATATCCATCAATGAGGGTGTGTGACACATCTGTTGGGCATGTGAGCCTACATTACAAAACTGGCTGACCTTGCACATATAATTTATTAAGAATAATAAATTCAAAATATAAGTTCTGCTCATCGGATTAAGACTATTTTTATATGGATTTTACACCTCTCAGAAAGAGGAATCCAACAAAAATATTAGCCTCTTAATCTGAGCATCAGAACATGGAGTTTGGACCTAGTTGTCCAAATTTAACACTCCCTCTCAACTAGGGAGAACTCCATCTATTAGTGCAATCAACATCGTGAGTCATCCCGCCGAAACTTGCTTTGCTGGCTTCTTTATTTCAGAACAGAAGTGGGTCAGTCATAAAGACATCATCCCCCGACTGACATAATCAGTCCAGAGGTCCCAGACCTCACAAATCTTGATCCCAGATCAAGTGGTTGGACCATGCCATCCTAGATAGAGAGTACGGCAATCTCTGATGTGTCCATCAGTCTTTGCTAATAGTCTCTAGCTTTTCCACACCTCATTGGCCAAATGAGAGGTACTTCCCACGAGCCCTGAACTCAATGGGTAGGATGCATACGGGGCGCATATAAATGAGTGGCGAACTAGCTCAATAATATCCCCAAAGCCCCCGAGAGCTCCGAGAGCTCATCGTCCAACAGGACCCACATCATAGGGTCTTTCCACGACACCAAGATTCTCACGGAAGGTTAGGAACTTGACCTTCCCCAGGGGCTTAGTGAGAATATCCGCGACCTGCTCATCAGTTCCTATATGATCGAGCCTTACGGGGCCTCGCTGTACCATATCCCGGATAAAGTGGTACCTGATATCAATATGCTTGGATCGGTCGTGGAACATAGGATTCTCAGTCATACGAATCCCACTCTGATTATCACAAAGTATCACAGTGGTATCTAGCACATGTCCGAACAGCTCACTAAAGAGCTTCCTCAGCCAAACTGCTTCACAACAAGCCATACTAGCAGCAATGTATTCGGCCTCTGTGGTGCTCAAAGCCACCGACTCCTGCTTCCTGCTCTTCCATGAGATCGAAGCAGAACCAAGATTGAAGCAGCATCCAGATGTGCTCTTACGATCCACCACACTGCCAGCCCAATTGGCATCAGTATATCCATGGAGTATCACACTCCCGGCAGTGTATCTCAGCCCATGGTTTATCGTGCCCCGAAGATATCTCAAAAGATTCTTGGCACCAACCCAGTGAAAATGATGAGGCTCAACCATCTGTTGACTCAAAGTATTCACTGTAAAACATATGTCCGGACGGGTGTTCACTAAGAACATCAAAGCTCCTATGAGTTGACGATACTCAGTAGGATTGGCCAAGATAGGCCCTGCAGCGCTGCCACTCAACTTCTTAAAGTTGAGTTCCATTGGTGTCGACACGGACTTACATTCCACCATCCCAAATCTTTCCAGAAGCTTCACAATATATTTTCCTTGAGAAAGGAAAATCTCTCCAGGTCTCTGCCAGACCTCCAGGCCTAGGAAATAGTGCATCAGTCCTAGGTCTTTCATCTCGAACTCAGCAGCAAGCTCCCTCTTACATTGATGAATGAGAGGGTCATCACCTGTCAGGAAGAGGTCGTCCACATACAACACTAGAATGAGAGGCTTTCCTTCCACAACCTTGAAGTAAAGGTTTGGATCAGCATTGCTTCGAGTGAAGCCCTGCTTCATCAAGTAACTATCCATCCTCTCATACCAAGCTCTGGGTGCTTGCTTTAACCCATAGAGGGCTTTCTTCAACCTGCAGACATAAGTGTCTCGATCTTGAACTTCAAATCCCAGAGGTTGTTCTACATACACCTCTTCCTTTATTGCACCATGCAGAAAAGAGGTCTTGACATCCATCTGATGAAGACTCCATCCTTGCGTAGCAGCAAGGGCTATGATGGATCGGATGGTGGTATATCGAGCCACAGGTGCAAATATATCGTCATAGTCAATTCCTTCCTTTTGAGAGAAGCCACGGGCAACAAATCTTGCCTTAAACTTTTCAGCACTCCCATCAGATCCATGTTTAATCTTGTAGAGCCATTTAACGGTGACAACAGATTTGTCCTTCGGTCTCGGGACCACATCCCAGACATCATTCTTCATAATAGCCTCATATTCTTCATGCATAGCATCCTTCCAGACTTGATGCTTGATGGCTTCCTCAAAAGATCCAGGTTCAGATTGTATAAGAGTACTCATGGCAGCTGGATACCCTTGGTATCTACACGGCTTCTTGCTTTCTCGGAATGTCCCCTTTGGGGCAGCATGACCCTCAGCATCTTCGAGGGTGTCCTTGAGCCATGATGGCCTCTTTCCTAGAGAAGGGGAAGGATCAATAGGGTCCATTGGCCCTTCAACATCAGGCATAGTCTCATCCTGGGGTTCTTCCAGATTTCCAGGGCTTTCTTCATGATTTTCTTCAGATCTAGGAAGATCTACTACTTTCTTCAGGGAAGCATCTTCGTCAAAAGTGACATCATGGCTTATCTCTACTTTCCTTTGACCAGGTACATAGACTCTATATGCCTTAGAAGTCTCACTGTAGCCCACAAACATTCCTTTCTTCCCAGTAGCATCCAGCTTACTTCTCTTTTCTTTCGGCACATGAAATAGACAGGACATCCAAAAATTCTAAAATAGACTCTATATGCCTTAGAAGTCTCACTGTAGCCCACAAACATTCCTTTCTTCCCAGTAGCATCCAGCTTACTTCTCTTTTCTTTCGGCACATGAAAATAGACAGGACATCCAAAAATTCTAAAATGTGAGACATCAGGTTTCTTACCAGAGAAAACCTCTTCAGGAGTTTTGGAGTCCAAAGTGGAATGAGGGCATCGGTTTTGAATGTACACAACAGTATTTGCATCTTCTCCCCATAGAAACTTTGGTAGACCTTGGTCACATAGCATGGCACGGGCAGCTTCCACAATAGTCCTATTCTTGCGTTCAGCAACACCATTCTGCTCAGGAGTATATGCAATGGTAGTATCCCTCTTAATGCCAGCTTCTCTTGCAAAATTCTTTGAACTCATTTGGCTCATATTCAGTGCCATTGTCAGTCCTCAAAATCTTCGGTGCCATAGTTCGGTTTGTCGGATAGTATCACAGGTCATAGCTCCCAACGGACTCCCTCCAACCTGGTAGAGTGTACCAACTCTAAAACCAATGAGATAGCTTCCTTGAAGCTCTTCTTCCACATGAGTACCTTTCCATTAGAGAAAGTTACATTGAATCCTTTGTCTTCCATGGCAGATAGAGACACAAGGTTCTTCTTCAAATTTGGTACATAAAGTACATCTTGTAGACGGAGGACTTGTCCTTGAGACAAGTGGAGGGTCACAGTCCCGGTTCCTTTCACAGGATAAGTGGCATTATCCCCAAGGATAATTTCTAGATTAGTATCCCTTTCAACCATGTCAGAAAGTGCTTCCTTGAATCCGGTGATGTGTCTTGAGGCACCACTATTGATTGGCCAGACATCCATAGTGTCGGGCGGAGATGTAGCTGAGAGAGCAGATACTAGAATATACTCATTTCTTTTATCAACAACATTAGACTCCTCATACCTGGTATTTCTGGTCCTTTTAGAAGATTGATTGTTTCCTCCAAAGTGAACCTTCCTCTTTCCTTTGGATTTGTCATTTCTTCGATTCCCATTCCTTCGGTTGTTGTTGTTATCGTCACTATCGGGAGAATCCTTCTTGAAGGGGCATTCTCCAGCATAGTGTCCAGTCCTATGGCAGGTGAAGCATTTACCCTTCTTCTCTTGAGTCTTAGTCCTTCCTTTGTCCTTCGAACCACCAGAGTTCTTCTTTCGGGAATGAGCAACATAGGCAGCATTTCTTTCATTATCAAATTCCTTCATCCTTGATTCTTCTTGCATACATCTAGACAGAAGCTCATCAAAGTTAGGAATGGTATTATTGTTGAGAATGGTAGTTGTGAATACTTGCCATTCATATGGAAGTCCTCCAAGTGCGGTGAGAACCATCTCACGATCAGCTATTGTCTCCCCAATAGCTAGCAGATTGTCCCTGGTTTCGGTCAACTTCATAAAGAAAGTTTGAATAGACTCGTCTCGGCCCTTCTTCATATTCTTCAACTTGTTCTTGAGGAATAGTACTTGGTTCACATTGTTTACTTGGAACATAAGTATCAGTTTGTCATACATCTCCTTGGATGTGCATAGTTCAGATATGTAGGCAACCAGACTCTTATTTATGGATTCCCTGATCAGCAGCTTTGCTCTGATTTCTCCCTTCTTATACTTGTTTCTAACAGCAGCAGAGGCATCTGATGGAGGTTCTTGAATCTTCCCTGTCACATGATCTAGGCGATCATGATCTTCCAATTTGAGATCTAATATCATCTTCTAAGCATGGAAGTCATCACTTCCAGTCAGCTTGTCATTCTCCCTGAATTTAAGACTCGTGGAACCCATTTCCTTCGATGATGATTGCTATAGATAGAGTTTGTCTTCACCTCAGCTCCGATACCATGTAAAGTTTTGTAGATGTTCTATGCTAAGAGCAATTTCACTTTTCACACAGCAATCATACAAGTAGTTAAGCAAAATGCGATAGAACTATCAGCAGATCTTACAGAAGACAAATCAGAAACAGGAAAAATGTGTGTGTTCGTTTCGGCGGTCAACAGGATGCTTCAACCAGGAAAGTCTCCTTTGGTCAGCCAGCCCAGCGTGTGTCACAACAACCCTTCAATCAGTAGATGAGTCAACCCAAGTCAATTCTACAAAAGTCAACGTTGTCCTGAAAAGTCAACGCAGGGGCAGCAAGATAAAAGTCAACGCAGCAGCAAAACGGTCAACCCTTTGACCTCGATTTTTGTGCCAGGTAGTACGGCCTTCAAAAATTGAACCTTCCACAAGTTTTCAGCTTGATTGGACCAAGCGTTGACCAAAGTCAACGCTGGTCAAACTTCTGCGAAACCCTAGCAGCAGAAAATCGTACTACAGCTTCAGCTGTACGGTCTGTCCTCTTCGTCCTTCCCACGTGTGGCTGAAATTCATCCTCCAGGTAGCTCGTACTCTTTAGGATGAGAGAAGAAGATGTGAGTTGTGTTGTGATGAAATTCTCTCCAACTTTTCCTGTATTTATATCCATCAATGAGGGTGTGTGACACATCTGTTGGGCATGTGAGCCTACATTACAAAACTGGCCGACCTTGCACATATAATTTATTAAGAATAATAAATTCAAAATATAAGTTCTGCTCATCGGATTAAGACTATTTTTATATGGATTTTACACCTCTCAGAAAGAGGAATCCAACAAAAATATTAGCCTCTTAATCTGAGCATCAGAACATGGAGTTTGGACCTAGTTGTCCAAATTTAACAGCTTAACTAATGCTCCTGCTACTTTCATGAGATTAATGAATGATGTACTCATACCTTTTCTTGATGATTTTTTTTATTGTGTATCTGGATGACATTTTGATTTTTAACAAAACATGGGAAGAACGCTTAAAACATGTTAAGTAGACACTAGATGTTTTGAAAAGAGAAAAAATTCGTGTTAAACTCTTGAAATGTGAATTTGGCAAAACATCTCTGAATTATTGGGTCATATAGTAGGGGGTGGTGAATTGAAGATAGATCCCTCTAAGGTGGCAGTCATTGTAAACTGGCCTAAACCCAAATCTGCTACAAAATTTAGAAGCTTCTTAGGAGCAGCAGAATATTGGAGAAAGTTCATTTCTAACTTTCCCGTAATTGCAGCTCCCTTACATGCTTTAATAGGATTGAACAAGGTGTTTCAATGGGGAGGCAAACAGTAGAAAGCCTTCGACACCTTGAAAGAAAAGATTAGTACAACACTTGTACTAGCACTGCCTGATCTTCAGAGACCATTTGAGATCCAAACAGATGCCAGTGACTATGCCATGGGAGCAGTGTTGACACAGCACGATAAACCCATATGTTATCATTCTGAGACATTTAATTATGCAGTAGTTAACTATCCTACATATGATAAAGAATTGTATGCATTAGTACAAAGTGTGAAAAAGTGGAATCATTACTTAATGGGCAAAGAGACAGTAATACATACTTATCATCAACCACTTCAATATCTACACTCCCAAACTAAGTTGCAGAAATCAAGACACTATAGATGGATGGGTTTTCTACAACAACTTCATTTAGTCATCAGATATAAAAAGGGCATACATAATAAAGTTACAAACATGTTATCTAGACCCATTATAAATGCATCTACTATACTTAAGCATAATTTTGTGTTACATGAGAGCTACATTAAATAATATGCTCAAGATATAGACTTTAAAGATGTATATGCAACTTTAAGTCAAGGAAAACGAGTAGAAGAATTGGATTATCATGTAAAGGACCGACTCTTATACCATTGTGGGAAATTATGCATTCCACAAACTGAAAGAGTAAACATAATTCGAGAAGCGCACACTTCTCTAATATCAGGTCACTTTGGGGTAAGTAAAACAGTTGCACAGCTCCAAAGATTTTTCTATTGGCCAAAAATGAACGAGACATTTTCTAGATATGTAAGAGGGTGTACTATGTGTGCTAAAAGCAAGCCCAGCAACAAAAAACTAGGCTTGTACACTCCATTACCAGTTTCTTCTCACCCTTGGGAAAGTGTTTCCATGGACTTTGTTGGAGGACTGCCTAAATCTAGGAAAGGTCATGATTATCTATATGTTGTTGTGGATAGGTTCAAAAAAATGTGTATTTTGATACCTTGTAATAAACAGATTATAGTTGAACAAACTGCAAAACTGTTTTTCAAACATGTATGGGTTCATTTTGGATTAGCCACTTCCATTGTATCTGATCGAGACATCCGATTTGTGGGGAAGTTTTGGTCAAGTCTGTGGGAACTGATGGACACCAAATTGAAGAAAATCACAGCTTTTCATCCACAAACTGATGGCCAGACAGAAGTAGTTAATAGGACAGTGATCCAGTTACTCAGAGGATATTGCAGCAAACATCCTAAGCTTTGGGATGAACATTTGTGTTATGTGTAGCATGCTTACAATAGAACAAAACATTCTTCTACACAGAGATCTCCTTTTGAGACCTGTTTTGGTTTCACACCAAGGTCTCCTTTGGATTTTGTCTTTGGTAAAGACACCATAGTTGAGGGACACAGTGATGTGGACAGGGCAACTAGGTTCATTGAACAAACCCAAGAGATCCACCAGGCAGTACAGGGATAGCTGGAAAAGAGCCAAGCCAAATACAAGGCATGGCATGACAAGCATCGGATGGAGCATAGTTTCCAAGTTGGTGACCAAGTCTGGCTGTATATCAGCAAGGACATGATGCAAGGTGAAGGTAAAAAGCTAAATCCTATCAAGTATGGACCTTTCGAGATACTTGAGAAGATTGGTGAGAATGCCTTTTGCCTTGATCTACCAGCTTACATGCACATCTACTCAGTCGTAATTGCAGATGGCTTGAGACTGTTTGAACCCTCACTAATTGAGGATCCCGAAAAGCAGAGTTAATTGCCTTCTATTGATGACCTGCTACCTGAATATCTTAATGAATTGCAGGAAGACACAATTCTGGAAAGGAAGGTGAGGACGATGCGCAGGGGAGATGTTGAGTACCTCAGGGTTTGGCTCAAGGGTTCAAAGCCGAGCAATGCAAAGTGGATAGAGATTGGACAAGTGAGAAAATTGTACCCTCAATTGATGCTTGAAAACCAACTTTTGGTGGTCCAAAAGCTTTTCAGTAGGAAGGCCGTGATCTGAATTCGATCCATGAAGATTATCAAAGTGCTATGACTGTATCAAAACAGAACAGACTTCGAATTTATGAACACAAAGCGATTACGAAGACCTCTAGACAGTGATAGTTTGCAGCCAGCAAGGAACGACAAGGACCTCGGTCAAAGCGCGTTGACCGAGGCCCATGGAGACCGCGCAGGAGGCAAAACTGGCAGTTGGGAAGCTTGGATCGGGAAACAGAGGCCAATTCTGATGCACGATTAGCACTGGGAAAACCCCTCGAGAAGAAAAAGCCTCGAACGCTCGGTCGCATGGGAAGCTGAGAAACTGTGGGGAAAGCACTAAGGCAAAAGGCGAGTCCCATTCTCCAAAACCGGTGGTATATCGAGGGCACCCTTGGGCGGTAAGTGGATTTGGCAGAAAACGAGCGATTCCATTCTAAGCACGACGCGTGTCTGATGGATGAGAGAGAAAACTGCCTCTCATTGCACGCTAAAAGTCGAACAAAACAACCGCGCGAAATGAGCGAACATCATAGGATCTAGGGGCTCCAGATCTGACGACGGAGATTGTGCCCGATGGAGAAACCAGATTTGACAGTGGAATTAAGCCGCGACATAAATAAATTTGAAGTTCGATTTGACCATTGAGATGGCGAATGAGTCATTCCACAATGTAACTAAAAAACTGAACCGACAAGGAAGAGATGGCATAGTTTGCGAGAGGACAAGTGGCCACTTCCCTATGAGATATTGGCAATGACACGGAGGCAGGGAACTCCAAGCGATTAGTAGCAGGCAATCCGAAGGGGCGGAAGAGAAAGTGAGCAATCAAGGATAGACTGGATTTAAGCCATGAACAAACAAAGAATAGAACAAGGAAGAGAAGAGATGAAGACAGAGAGAGCGAGAGCAAAGAAAAGACAGTGAAGCAAGAAGTAGAAAACAGAGAGCTGAGTTGACCTAAGGCAGCATCAAGCAGACAGAAAGCTTGAGAGGTTCAAGCAATCCCTGTGAGGATCTGTCGGGAATTGAGTACCACATTGGGCTCCTTCCATTAAAGACCAAAGAGTTCAAGACTTGGAAAGGGAAAGAGTCTGTGCACTCTAGTGTCTTGGGGAATCCAAGAACCACCTCACTGTCAATCTCTGATTCAAAGACACAATAAAACAAGGCCACCACTGAAAGCTGGACCGGAGACATAGAATTGGAGAGTAGAGTGAACTCCTTATTAAGTTGTTGTGTTCTTGCATTTGCTTATTGTGCGTCTCTTACTGTTTTCCATTTTCTAATGTCTTTGTATTTTCCAATCTGATCGATCTGTTGCCTAAAATAACATAGACACACCCCAACACATGAGTTTGTAATACCTTCATTCAATATTTAATTAACTGAGGTCACTCAAGAGTGATTTTCAGATCATAAAATATTAAAATAATCCCTCCTAGGCTTAGGTTTAGGGGGTTTTGAAATGTATGTGTAATGATATTTTAGAGGAGTTGTCTCTCTTGTTGGAAATGGAGATAGGGTTTTGTGGGTTGTGTGTGAGGAGTTTTTGGAGAGGCTGTGTAGCCACCCTATTTCCATAGCAGGGAGGGTTGAATATTCTGATGTAAATTTATGTTCATGTTAATGAGAAGAAACTGGATTCTAGTACCATGTTCTTATTTGTAGTAGTGTTTTGTTCATTGCAATATCTTGTGGGTTAGTTTGTTGTACATTTTTTTTGTTGCAACAACATCTTTCACCATACATTAATTTGTGAAATGTAATGTGTTGGTTTTAGTTTGTTGTTCATAGATGTTGTATCTTCAATTTTTGCAATTGTGTGTCATTTGTTTTGTTGTGTGGGTTAGTTTGTTGTACATTTTTTTTGTTGCAACAACATCTTTCACCATACAACAATTTGTGAAATGTAATGTGTTGGTTTTAGTTTGTTTTTCATAGATGTTGTATCTTCAATTTTTGCAATTGTGTGTCATTTGTTTTGTTGTGCATAAATGGTTTTATGTTGAGTTTGAGAAGAAAATATTTATGTATTTTATTGGTAGCAACTTTATGTTTTAAAGTATAGTAGTGTTATGTGCTTATTTCTAGATTAGTGTATTTATTTGCAACAACAATCCCTGGTCATTTGTAGTTGCTTGTGTCATACTTTGCAACAACTATGTTTTTGCAGTGTCTGGTTTTATTTATAGTGGTGCCATAGTGTTTTTGTTTCAGCTATTGTTGGTGCACAATTATCTATGTAGTCATTGTTGGTGTCACAACTATTTGTTTTTCCACCACTGTCAGTGTCTGTAGGTTTTAACCCCGTATAGAAATTACCTACATACGAATTCTAGAACACAGAAAATAAACAATGCAAGAGCATAACACATAAAACACATATACACAGAGATTTTCCCCTGGATCCCAAAACCAAGACTACCAGCTTGACTTTTTATTATGTTCCTTTCAATGTTACAATACATATTTATACATGCCGAATCATCCAATACCATGGACCGAAAACCATCGCGTCCAAAACCATGGACTAAAAACCATCGTGTGCAAAACCATGTGCAAAAAATCATGCACAAAACCATAGGTAGGTCCGCCCAACCTAACATAGGGTCCAAAAGCAAAATTTTATAGTGGGGTTACCTGTACCCCTCAAAGCCCCTGTGACTCCCCCCGCTACGCAATCGGCGCAACGAAGGGGTGGCTCCGCCCCCCTTCTAACCCCCCAATTAACTACATGGGCTAGTCATGGAAAGAATATAACACAACCCAACATTC
The DNA here is from genome assembly GCA_000404065.3 of Pinus taeda. Taxonomy (NCBI): domain Eukaryota; kingdom Viridiplantae; phylum Streptophyta; class Pinopsida; order Pinales; family Pinaceae; genus Pinus; species Pinus taeda. Next base: position 74,585 of record APFE031384205.1, on the reverse strand, counting down.
TCCCACTTGTTTTCTTTCCACAGGGGCCACAAGACAGCTTAGTCATTTATCCAGCCCTACAATGTCCATTGTTTCTCTACACCAAGAGAACTTATCAGAGCTTACAGATTTTGTCAATGCATCTGCAGTATTCTTCAAAGTGTCCACCTTTACCAGCAACACCTTTTTGTCTTCTATCATATCCCTCAGAAAGTGATACTGAACATCAATTTGCTTTGTCCTTGAATGATATGCACAGTTCTTTGCCAAGAAAATTGCACTTTGGTTGTCACAGACTATCCTTATAGCTCCCTGTACTAACCCCATACTTGAACACAATTTCTGCAACCAAATTGCTTCCTTGCTTGCATGAGTGGCTGCCATGTATTCTGCCTCTGTAGTTGATAGTGCCTCTATAGATTGTTTCTTACTCATCCAACTGACTACACCTCCAAATAGGTTAAACACATACCCACTTGTAGATCTTCTCTGATCCAGATCTCTAGCCCAGTCTGCATCAACAAAGCATGAATATCCAACACTTTTCCAATCCTGGTCTTCCTTGGTAGCACAAACCATAATCACTAGTGCCATGCAAATACCTGAAAACCCACTTCACTACTATCTAGTGCTCCTTCCCTGGTTTGACATAAACCTACTCAATACTCCCACTGCATGTGCAATGTCTGGTCTAGTACATACCATCACATACATCAGGTTACCAACTGAACTTGCATATGGAACACGGGACATGTCCTCTTCCTCTTCTTGTGTCTTAGGACACTGTTCAGCAAATAACTTTACACCTACAGGAATAGGAACCTTCACTGGTTTACTATCCTGCATATTAAACCTCTGCAATATTGTCTCGACATACTTCCTCTACTTTAACCAGAGATTCCTCTTTGTCTGATCTCTTTTAATTTCCATGCCCAAAATATAGTTTGCAACACCAAGATCTTTCATGTCGAATTTGGAGGACAAATGGATCTTCAAATCCTGGATAATTTCTTTGTCATTTCCAACTAGCAACATATCATCCACATACAAGACCAGATAAATAACACGGTCACCAATTAATTTAAAATACACATAGTGATCTTCTTTGCTTCTGGTGAAGCCAAGACCCCATATAAATGTATCAAATTTCTAATACCACATCCTTGGTGACTATTTTAACCCATACAGAGACTTCTTTAACTTGCATACCAGTTCTTTCTTAC
>APFE031384205.1:46851-72351 GCA_000404065.3 Pinus taeda | reverse complement strand
GAACACCACATTTGGTTGTACACAACCTTCCTTGTTACTGGGTTCCAAAGCTTATAACCCTTTAAACCATCCTTATACCCAATAAAGATGCAATTTTCAGATTTACTATCCAACTTGGCTTGTTTCTCCTTTGGAACATGTACATATGTATCACATCCAAATACCCTTAGATGTGAAAGAGAGGCTTTCTTACCAATCCATACCTCTTGTGGAGTCTTATCCTCCAACGCTGATGAAGTTTATCTGTTGATCAGGTAACATGTTGTCTCCACCGCCTCTACCTAGAATTCTTATCCTAACCCGACACCACTGAGCATGCTTCTTGCCCTTTCCATCAATGTCTTGTTTATTCTTTCTACAACTCCATTTTTCTGAGGTGTATATGGAGTAGTCTTCTGCCGTGCTATACCACACTTCTTAAAGAATTCTTCAAATTCCTTACTGCAAAACTCTCCACAGTTATCTGTCCTCAACACCTTTATCTTCTTCTCTATTTGGTTTTCCACCAAAGCCTTAAATTATTTAAACCTGTCAAAGACTTTAGATTTCTTCTTAAGGAAATATATCCATGTATTCCTTGAGAAGTCATCTATAAATGATACATAGTACACAGACTTACCCAGTGATGGAACCTTCACAGGTCCAAACACATCACTGTGCACAAGCTCTAATATTTGTTTCGTGCTCTTACCACCAGAGAGGAAACTCACCCGATTCTGCTTCCCATATACACAATTTTCACGTAAATCAAAATCCGGCAAGCTATTACTCAAGCCTTCTACCATACCTTGACCATGAAGTAGTCGAAGGCCCTTCTCTCCAATATGTCCAAGCCTTTGATGCCATAGCATGGTCTTCTCTCTAGAGACCACTGGATTTTCTGCTCCACTTTCAGGAACCACATAACTGTTGTGCCCATCAACAATAGTGCTACCTTGTAGCTTGTATAGAGTTCCAATCTGAACTCCCCGCATCAATACTAATGCCCCCTGAACCATCTTGCAGATATCCTTATCGAACATTGTTTTTACACCTACATCATCCAGCTTGCTTACAGAAATTAGATTATTGGCCAATGCAGGAATATGTAGAACACCCGGAAGTGTTCTAACCCTTCCACCTTGCAACTTCAACTTTACTTTCCTGCGACCAATGATTCTATCCTTCCTATCATCCCCTAAGAATACATCACCACCATCGTATTTCTCATACTCGCAGAACCACTCTTTACGAGGAGTGAAGTGAAAGGATGCACCTGAGTCAATCAACCATGCCTCATGATCTACATGTGTACTTGAAGAAGCCAAGTACACATCCCCACCTTCATCTGAGGTGGTTTTCGCCTCTGGAGAAGGAGCATCATCAAATCCCTTTCCTTTATCAGGAGCTTTAGAGTTACAGTCCCTTTTGTAGTGCCCTTCCTTTCCACATTTCCAGCACACCACCTTTACAGGTTTTCCTGGAGATTTAGATCTCCCTCTAGATTTATATCTCCCACTCGATGACTTATTTTTCTTTCTGTTCTAGGACCGTCCTCGTACAGACAAGCATCACCATTCTGGCTCTCCATATTTTTCCGTCTCATCTCCTCCGTCAACAAGGATGAGACTATTTCATCAAACTGTAAGGCAGTTGCATTACTACCTATTGTAATAACCAGACTATCCCACGAATCTGGTAGAGAACACAACAAACTAATGCACTTATCTTCATATGAAATTTTGATATCAATAGACGATAACTAACTTACCACAGTATTAAATGCATTCAGATGCTCCATCACCGAGTCTCCATCTTTCATCCTCATGTTATATAGATTTTTCTGTAGGAACAGTTTATTCACCAGAGACTTAGATTGGTACAAAGTCCCTAACTTGTCCCACAAATCCTTCACCATAGCTTCCCCTGATACATTCAACAATACTGAATCTGAGACACACAATCGTATTGTGCTCTTTGCCTTCCGATCCAACTTCTTCCATTCTTCATCAAACACTCCTGTTGGTTTAGTACCCAGATCTATTGTGATCCACTAATCTTTTTCCACCAACAAATCCTCCATCTTGAGTTTCTAGAACTCAAAAATTTGACCATTAAATTTCTCGATCTCTATCTTTCCACTGCTTGCCATCCTCTTTCACTACCAGAATCGATCCCACAGATCTCTCACTGAACAGGGTCTACCACAGGCCTGAGCGAAACCCCTCAACAACAAAGGCATCCCCTTGAAACCAAAATAGCTCTAATACCAAATGTAGATTTTAACCCCGTACAGAAATTACCTGCATACGAATTCTAGAACACAGAAAATAAACAATGCGAGAGCATAACACATAAAACACATATACACAAAGATTTTCCCTTGGATCCAAAACCGGGACTACCAGCTTGATTTTTCATTATGTTCCTTTCAATGTTACAATACATATTTATACATGCTGAAGCATCCAATACCATGGACCGAAAACCATCGCATCTAAAACCATGGACCGAAAACCATCGCGTCCAAAACCATGTGCAAAAAATCATGCAAAAAACTAGAGGTAGGTTTGTCCAACCTAACATAGGGTCTGAAACCAAAATTTTCCAGGGCACTACCCCGGACCCCATAGAGTGGGGTTACCTGCACCCTTCAAACCCGTTATGACTCCCCCTGCTATGCAATCGGCACAACGAGGGGGGGGATCCATCCCCCTTCTAACCACTCGGTTAACTACGTGGGCTAGTCGTGGAAAGAATATAACACAACCCAACAGTGTCATAACTGTATGTGTTTATGCCATTGTCTGTGTTACAGTTGTCTTTATTCCACCGTTGTCCGTGTAGAAACTGTCTGTGTAACATCCATCTGTGTTTCAGCAATTGTGTCAGCCTTCGTGTGTTGAATTAAAATTTTCTTTTCAATTTATTTTTTATTATTTCCACTCCTAGATAGAGCCCTCCAAAAAATGCACTAGCCAAAAATAGCCAGGTTCCCCTCTTCAGCTAGGTGGTAGCAACAGTGGAGAGAATCCCAAGTGGATGAATTTGTAGTCGAAAGGGGGTTATGGGCCTGGCCAGCCTGCAAGTTCAAGAAGAACACAAAGTCATTAGTTCTTGGATCAAAAAAATTATTGGTTTTGTTAATTTGGTGGCGCATTGTGAGTTTCGTAGAAGGTTGTGATTTCTAGTCATCAGTGGGAAAGAAATCGACAAGAGTTTCCCTAGTTCAAGAATTTTGCAGTAAATTGTTCCTAGGGAGCCATAATCAAGAATGAAAAGGACTCAAATTTTTTTAATTTTGGTTACATGTCAATTTTTTCCCACAAATTGCACCAACTATTTGTCATTATATTGTTCTATTTTTCTACTTTTCAAAGAACAATGCAACACTGAAATGAGATCTAGCGCATAGCATATGGTTAGTCTTCATTAAGACCCCCATCAGTGTTTCTAGCTAATCCTGTACAAACCAAATAGCACATTTATTTCTCAGTTGTTCCAAAACAAAAGAATATGCAGAGACAAACTTTTGTAGATGAAGACCCTAACCCAACAAAAATAGAGGAATCCAACAACACCGACAAGTGAAGAGGACATAACATCCAATAAGATGTAGTTGACATGGGTGGTGGAATAAGGGAGAACATTAAGACACTGAATGTAGGATGCAGTAGAGTAGAGTAGAGAAGAAGAGAGTGGGGTCTTTTGAACAAAGGAGGCTGAGATGCTCAAAAGAGTAGAGAATAGATGGGGTCTTGTGAGCAGGAGGTTGGGACACCATTAGAGGAAGCGGTGCACCAAGATGGAGCATAATAGCAGAGTAGAGTATAGGATAGTGCACAACTTGTAGCTTATCATTCAAAAATGGTTTGGGATCGTTCAGTTCTAACACAAGTGAGTGTGGATGTCTGCCTATAGCTGGCTCAAGACAAGTCAGGAATTTTGTCAAGGGCCTATTAGAGCCCAAGTGTGAACTTGGGTAAATTATGCATATTTAATGTAAACATAAAATGTACATGTGAAATGACATAAAATGTAAATGTAAAAGGAAAATGTGAAGTGATATGAAATTTAAATGCCATGAAATGTGGATTTATGATGGAGGGAAAGTTAGCTAAAGATATTTTTCTTAAAGTATTAAAAGAATCCCCCCTAAGTTTAGGGTTATGGGGTTTTGAAATGTATGTGTAATGATAGTTTGGAGGACTTATCTCTCTCGTTGGAATTGGAGATAGGGTTTTGTGGGCTCCACGTGAGGATTTTCTGTAGAGGTTATGCGACCTTCTTGCTTCCATGGCAAGTAGGGTTGCATAATATGATGTAAATGTCTATTCATGTTAATGAGAAGAATCTGGATTCTAGTGCCATGTTCTTATTTGTAGTAGTTTTATGTGCATTGCAACAACTTTTGGGTTAGTTGGTTGTATAGTTTTGTGTTGCAGCAACATGTGTACAACAATTTGTGAAATGTAATGTGTTGGTTTTAGTTTGTTGTTCATAGCTATTGTATGTTCAATTTATGCAATTGTGTTTCATTATTTTGTTGTGCTTAAATGGTTTTCAGTTGAAGTTGAGAAGGAAAGGTTTTTGTGTTTTATTAGCAACAACTTTTTGTTTTAAAGTGTAGTAGGGTTATGTGCTTATTCCCACTTTAGTGTGTTTATTTGTAGTAGAAATCCATGGTCATTTGCAGTTTTTTGTGTTGTACTCTACAACAACTATGTTTTTGCAGTGTCTAGTTTTATTTATAGTAGTGGCATAATGTTTGTGTTTCTGTCGCAGTCAATGCATACTTTTCTATGTAGTCGATGTTGGTGTAGTATTTGTTCGTGTTTCCATTGTTGTTGGTGTCACACTTATATGTGTTTCCGTCATTGTTTGTGTTGTAGTTGTCTATGTTCTGTTGTTGTCAATGCCTCACTTTTTTGTGTTTCCATTGTTGTCTATGTTGTAATTGTTTGTGTTCTGCTACTATCCATGTAATAATTGTTTGTGTTTCTGCATTTGTTATGTGTGTTGAATTTGTTTTTTCTTTTCATTTTTTTTTGTATTGTTGGCTCTCCTGGCCAGATCTCTCCAACAACAATTGAGCTAACCGTGTGTAATTAGACATACATATGTATTTATATATGGATTTGCGAGCCCACCATCTAACAGACCATAATCCACCAACCAATCAACATCCAAAAAGTGATAGTGCTTACCCCATGAACAAGTTTCTGCATGGATGGTTTCGGGTCATGATATGATGATCCTCTGTCGTTTCATCCATCCGATGGTAGACGGGACTCTGACTCTCTTCCATCGACATCAGAAGTGAAGAACCCCCATCATGATCGTGACAGTTCATTCCTCACAACCCATCCAACAATCCAGATTAAGGCGGGACCACCTCTCCCTTGTTGACATCATAGGGAGGGAGGTCCGTTTTGTTCCCAACCATCGATCCGCATACTTGATTGTTGTCATTTGTTTGGTATGGCCTCCACACATGGTTACGCACTCAGTCATATGGACTAAATATCTAGCCTTTGAGTTAAATCCCCATGCTACATGGTGAAAACTACCACAATTATGGGAAAATGTTGTATGAAATGTAGGTGCCAACCCTTGGGAGTAAAGCCCCAACTCATTACATCTTTTCCACCCGTGGGGTTCGTTCTTTTGTTCTCAACCATGATGTATGGTCGTTGGGGTTTATGATAACCCTAAGGCTTAAGCCTTTCACTTCGACTGGTTATGAGAAATGATATTATGGGGCTATAGGCCCCAAACCTTGGGGCTAATCCCTAACCAATCGATACGATGTTTACCAATCTTAGAAATGAACATCCCTTACTCTATATATTTATCTATATATTATATATATATATATATATATAGATAACATTAGACCCAGGGCTTGAAACATCACAACACCAAAACTGCCATGTTCACATATGCGTATAATCACATGTATTTAACCATAGGTTACATGGGTCCTCATTTTGCATTTCAACAATAGTACACACATACACACATACACACACTTTTCAACACATTATATGTGCACACAGACACGGGCATAAAAAATTCCCTACGCTCTCATGTTCATTTCATTAAGGTGTGTGAGCCTCATTATGCTAATTATACCAATGAGTATACCAGTGTTGTGAACATGAGTCAGACCTCACTATACAAGCCCATTTTAATTCTAAATCTCCATTGTTTCCAACTTAAACGTTGAACTCACATTTAATCAAATTATCATACATGACTATACATTCTCCCAATATTTTCTACACAACAACACAATTGTGTTTAGCTAGTGCATACAACAATCATACATATGTTTTTATGTATAAAAATATACTTCCTTCATGAAGAACATTAGCGCAAGAATCAAAACAATAAGGCACCAAATATCAGAAACTCATTTCTTAGGCATAAGCGACCATGCATATTTCATACAGAAACACACACCAACTTAACAATATAAGATACATTTAATGACATATAGTGTATCTGAGGAAAACCTATCTTGAGTTAAAGTTAAATATGGGCAATTGAGAGTAGGACTATCACTCTCCACCGAACCATAGATAGTTACAACCAAGACTTACTTGTAATTGTCCCCCCCAAGCCAAATTACAATGCTTAACACATATTTCTTTTGGAAGGGAAACCAAACGATGTATTTAGTTGAACAGGATGTTACAAGATCACAACACCTTCATCCACCAACTACACAGATTTCCACTTAGTCTTCCAAACTAACAACCAATATTAGCATCCCTAACAGGATACCATACAATAGAGAATTACCAACCCACTATCAGGAGAAGAGAATCTACACTACATGAATTTTCTTCAGTGGATATGCTATTCATAAGAAAAAGGAATCATCTCTCTAGGTGGTTCATAAGTGAGACAAACACTAATACTTCAGCCCCTAAGGCAGCTCATGGTAATTCATCAACCTCACAATCACCTAAGTTATTCTCCCCAATGCAATAGGTTCTTCAATCCTAAGCTCTCAGTGGTTTCTTCAACCTTCATTCAAGCTTCTGCTCTCTATATTTTCTCCCCAACAAACATCTTCCCGAGGATTCTTCATTTAATATTTCTCATAGCACTCTCCACAACACTGTACACTTGATATTCTCTACTGTGCACAAACCAACTAGTAAGAGAATATACAGATCATGGTCTGAGTGTATACTCATATCCCATAATGATTGAATGGTCTTGTCTCTTAACAGACAAAACTATCCCTCTCTTCCCAAGGTTCCATGCAACCCACTGCTTCTTGAACAACATGACCCATGTCGCCCTTAATTATTTTTCCTCTTCTTTCTTGCTATTGTAGCTGAAGAACACCTGGGTCTGTCCTTATCTCTACAATATTATTTAATATCCATTCAGCTCAGCTAATCTCCTTAGCCAACCATGGCTGATGTATTTAAATTTTTTGCCAATTCCTCTAGAACCCTCCCACCTCAAGCAAACTGGAATCTGTGTCCCTTCTCATAGCCTTTAAGTAAATTACAATTATTTATAATCGGAAAAATTTAACCAGGGGTTGTTGAAGTTGTGCATATTGGTGATTTATTTTCGAACATACTTCAATCATGCTGATGACCGATTTTTTTTCTTTCTTAATATCATTCTTTCACTGTATACTTGTAATTTCTTATGGATTAGTTTGCCAACATACCGCAACACAACCATGTGGATGGCCAATTAGCTTGCACATTAATTAAATTAAGCATTTTGTAGATATACTTCTTGTCGTGTGTAGTGTAGGGTTCTTATCTTATGTAACATAGGTTTCTTGTTTTAAATACTATGATTTACCTTCAATACTTTGGTTATTCTACACAAGTGTAATTTAATTCTAGTAGTGTGATAACTCACTTGCAAGTTTGATTTAGTTTTGGTTGTCTCACTTCTCACTTGCAAGTATGATTTCCTTCTTTTCCTCTGGCTTCTCACTTACAAGTATCATTAGGGAAATTTTGAGCTAACAAATGAGCCTCAAAACCAAAAAATGTATAACAAAATTAATTTTAAAAGAACCAATAGGATTGAAGATGATGTTGTCATCTCCAGGGGAAAATATTTTGAAGGGAAAATAAGAAAAATATTTTTTTAATTGTGCTTTTGGCTTATCTCCTTATAGGTTTATTCAAATGTCAAGTGTAGGCACCTGTTGGATGTGGAATTCAGTTCCACTCCAATGAGTACCCACTCTACATATTTTTTAGTCGACCCACATCGAAAAAAAACAATTTGAAATACATTTTTCCATGTATTTTCAACACATTTGTTTTTCTACGTGGATCTAGCCATAAGTATGTAGAGTGGGTACTTTTTGGATGTAGAGCTAAGTTCCGCATCCAACATGTGCCTACACTTCACATTTTAGTAAACCTATAAGGAGATAAAGCAAAAGTATAAAAAAAAGTTAGTTTCCTTTATTTTTCCTTAAAACTACATAGTGGGCTTTGCTAGTGCATGCATTAGGAGAAACTAGATTGGAAATGGGTTGCCTATATGTAGGATCTAGGGATGTGCATATCCTCAAGGTCTCAGGACACCAAGCTATGAAAGGCCAAACAACTGTATTGGCATACAAAATTGATGGTAGCTAAGGCCATTAATTGGGAAGAGGAACAACAAGGTCTAAAAAGCGCATGGACTTTTTAAAGAAGCAAAACATATTCAACTCTACATTGCTAGTGTGGCTCATTAAAAAACATGGCAACATATTGCAAGTTCCACCTCCTGGAGGTTTTTTGTAGACAACACCCGTTGAAGGTACTGGTATGTCCAAGGTCAATCCTATCACTCTTTCTAAAGATGGTGCTAAAGTAGACCCGCTTGTAATGCCTCTGCACCAATTTTTTATGTCCTTTGCTTATGTTATGCAAATGTTGCTAGTGTTGTTACACAACCACTCTCTCAAATATTTTTGACATAAGTCAAGGTTGTAATTCGTTGGTCTATTGAGTCTATTTTGAACTGGTCATTTGTTTTGATAAACTCTAATGCCCCCTATTTTCCAACTTAGGTAGAGTATGTATCTTTTTTAAAATTTTAGGAGCCAATGGGCACCCCATACTATCAAAAGTGTAACTACTGTATATATATGTATATGTATATATATACATATATACATATATACATAAAAAAAAATTAAAAATTAAAAAAATAAATAAAATAATAAATAATAAATTAATAAATAATAAATAATAAAATAAAATAAATAATAATAAATAAATAAATAAAAATAAATAAATTATATATATATATATATATATATATATTATAATATATATTATATAATATATTATATATATATATATATATATAATATATATATATATATATATATATATATATAATATATATATATATATATCTTAAAAATAGAAAAGGAAAAAAGTTATTCGTTGAAAATGAACCACACTGGCTGGTTCAAAACGCGTCGACCAAATATTTGTAATGTGATTTTTTTGAAAAATATTCATAAATTAAAAATTTATTATTAAAAATGTCACTATATAACTTGTTATTTTATTCTCTCATACTACAAAATTCACAAATTGTAATTTATTTTTTACTAATAATTTTTTATATTATTTTAACATATTTAAAATAAATCTACACCAAGCAGATTAATTTGTCAAAATGACCACCAAAAACTCTTATGAGTTGTCTTTCAAACTAATTAATTGGTCAACATTGCTCATGTAACTTATACTTAATTCACAAGAAACTCATGTAACTTATACTTAATTCACAAGTAGTTTCTTAGAATTTTCTCCAAATTCCAATCAACTAAGAATTTCCTTGGAACAAAGTGTCTGGTAAACATTATAATTTGGAGAGGTTCTACGAAGTTCACGAGTTGAAAGGTAATCTGATGCAGGAGCATCCACGCACTCATAACTAAAGGAGGAATCCAAAGAGAAGCAAGGAGAAGGATGTGGACCATCAGAGCAAAACAGGGACATTTCTGTTAAAAACAGAGTAAATGAGGGAATGGATAAAGTCTCTCGAAGACTTATTTAATGTAATTTAATTTGCCATATGTATGCATGTAGAGAGAATTAGGGACAGTTGAGTGATTCATGGAGAGGATTTGATCAGATCCTTTCAGTGATCCAATCCAATATTTCTCTATATGTATTACAAGCCTGCATGTTCAATAGAAGGAGAGAGTGATAGAGAACGAATAATAGAAATTGTGTAATAGGGATAGATACAATGTAGTTGAGAGGGAGCTTGTTCTAAGGTTGGAATGTCTTAGCTTGTAATCGTCCGTGTATATTATAAAAGTGTGCGCTTTATGTTGAATTATGCGCCTGTGTATTTCCTAGATAGTCTGTGTGTTTTAGTGTTGCATTGTTGATCGACCATCGATCATTGTAAGGATCGATGGCGATCCAATATTAAACAAATTGTTGTAAATGGATGTTATGTGAGCGTAGATTGTGTATGGCAGAGAAGTGTGTTTTAACACAGAGATCCATCAATTTAAAGTGAAATCCAGACTCGAAAGTTTATAGACGGGAACCTATACCCTTATTGGGTCCGTAAGGCAATATCGCATCGGCGGATTGTTTTACAAAGGAACAGGCCTTCGAAATAGCATGATCGTGATCATGCGATTAAGTGTGGACTGTCAGATCGAGATTAGGATCGATGATCCAGATCTAATCATTGATCACAAATCAAAGAGGCAAGTGACAGTGGATAGTGGGAGTGTCGATTGCCAATGGCTCAATACTCGACGCCCGATTAAGCAATATGGTGATACACTGGTAGCCAATGGATCAAAGGTTTTGACGATCGAGCGTATCGGAGATCAGAAAGGTTAGTGGAAAGGGTTGGAGCGACTAAGAGCGGACCCGATGGAGTTTTATGAATTAAATGTTTTTAAGATCCAGCTTATGCTGTGAAGTGGGATTTCCCGTGTAATCCTGTGTAATCCGATAAAGTGTTGAGGAGCCAAGTTTTTAAAGAAAAACTGATATGTTGTATGGTCCCGGGTTCTGAGGCTTAAGCACTATAAGAACGCTTCCGATATGTACTATGGGCCATAACCCACAGGCCTCAGGATTGATTATTTGTAAATGAAAGGAGATTTGGTATACCCCCAAAGTTTCCTTTCATCATTAGTGGTATCAGAGTAGGGAAAGGTTAAGGTTTTCCTACGAGAAGGAGGAAGAGTGCAAGCAGAAGGAGCATGATGTACAACTTTTGAGGTTGGAGAGTTTATGGTCTTAATGTCGTGTAGCGAACGGCAGCAGAAGGTGAGAAGATTTGCAACAACCTAGAGCAAGGAGTGCTCAATTGGTTCCAGAGGAGAGAACCATAAGCATGCCGAAAGACTAAAGCTCAGAGTCGAAGCTTGGTGAGGTATCATGTAGCAGAGGAAGATTGTTACTGCAAAGGTTGGTTGCAACTCACAGAAGATCATGAAGGCAGTTCCACTGAAGAAGTGATGTGGGTAGAATTGCTAAGGATAAGGAGAAGCATATGACCAGGAGGTCATAAATGTTTGTGCCTCAAGAGTCTAATGCAGGAGCATCTACGCACTCATAACTAAAGGAGGAATCCAAAGAGAAGCAAGGAGAAGGACGTGGACCATCGGAGAAAAACAAGGACATTTCCGTTAAAAACAGAGTAAATGAGGGAACGAATAAAGTCTCTCGAAGACTTATTTAATGTACTTTAATTTGCCATATGTATGCATGTACAAAGAATTAGGGGCAGTTGAGTGATTCATGGAGAGGATTTGATTGGATCCTTTCAGTGATTCGATCCAATATTTCTCTATATGTATTACAAGCCTGCGTGTTCAATAGAAGGAGAGTGTGACAGAGAACGAATAATAGAAATTGTGTAACATGGATAGATACAATGTAGTCGAGAGGGATCTTATTCTAAGGCTGAAATGCCTTAGCTTGTAATCATCCATGTATATTATAAAAGTGTGTGCTTTATGTTGAATTATGCGCCTGTGTATTTCCTAGATAGTCTGTGTGTTTTAGTGTTGCATTGTTGATCGGCCATCAATCACTGTAAGGGTCGATGGCGATGCAATACTAAACAAATTGTTGTAAATGGAATTTATGCAAGCATAGACTGAGTATGGCAGAGAATTGTGTTTTAAAACAGAGATCCATCAATTTAAAGTGAAATCTGGACTCGAAATTTTATAGACAGGAACCTATACCCTTATCGGGTCTGTAACACAATATCGCATCAACAGATTGTTTTACAAAGGAACGGGCCTTTGAAAAAGTGCGATTGTGATCACGGGATTAAGTGTGGACCGTCAGATCGAGATTAGGATCGATGATCCAGATCTAATCGATGATCGCAAATCAAAGAGGCAAGTGACAGTGGATAGTGGGAATGTCGATTGCCAATGGCCCAATGCTCCGACTTAAGTGATATGGTGATACACCGATAGCCGATGGATCGGAGGTTTTAGCGATCGAGCATATCATAGATCAGAAAGGTCGGCGGAAAGGGTTGGAGCGACTAAGAGTGGACCTGATGGAGTTTTATGAATGCGGGTTAAATATTTTTCAGATCCGGCTTATGCTGCAACAGGGGTTTCCTGTGTAATCCTGTGTAATCCGATAAAGTGTTGAGGACCTAGGTTTTTAAAGAAAAATCGATATGTTGTATGGTCTCGGGTTCTAAGGCTTAAGTTCTATAAGAACGCTTCCTATATGTACTGTGGGCCATAACCCACAAGCCTCAGGATCGATTATTTGTAAATGAAAGGGGATTTGTATACCCCAAAGTTTCCTTTCATCATAATCTCGACCAAGTAATATTTTAAAGTTTTTTCATAAACAACCTTGTCTGGTAAACATTATATTTTGGAGAGGTTCTACGATGTTCACGAGTTGAAAGGTAATATCAACCAAAGTAAATTTTTAATGTGTTTTCTATTGTTTATGAGAATATATAACCCTACAGTATTTCCAAGAAGGGACGAGAGTTATTCATAGCTAGTTGAGACTTGGACAAAGATGTGCTTCTTCGTTGGAAAGGCAACATTAAGTTGTTTCATGGAGTTTTCTCCTCTTTCCACCAAGAGAGCTTATTAGAAAATTTAATGAAGACATTTGTGTTTTGTGAGTTGTCTGAAAGCTTATAGCTTTGTGTAATTAACCATGTTTAATTCTAGTATAATCTTTCAAAGTCACAAGTAAGGTTAGAATTTGGATTTCTCTTAACCCCTCATACAATTTTTTTTGACATTTTGGGTCTTTATGCTTATCATCAAGAAACGTTATGTTTCAAAATTTACCCTTAAAAAATGATGTTCTCATAATAAATTAACCTTTCACCAATAAAATTTTAATTAAAAAATTGACCTGTAATAACATAATTATGTTAAAAAAATTCACATATGTATTAAAAGGAAAAAACAAAATTAAGATAACACACAAATGACTTATTAAATATTGAATCTTGGTTTGAAATTGCATAGAACACTCACAATAAAATCTTTGGAACCTGAAATCAAATGTCATTGACCCTGACATACCATTGCATTTATATATATGACATATGACTAAGGAGATCATATGGGACATATAAAATGGCTAACAAAGTAAAACTATTGAATGTTATCAATAAAAACTCAAAAGTGGATTAATTAATATGGTTTATGTTATGGTTTACATAATCTAATATATAATATTAGATCTAAAGATAAAATATACATTTTACCATAAATATTTTTGCATTGCTTTGTATCATAAGATACACTAATTAGGTTGATAGGCCTTCTTTTGAATGAGTCGATCGTCAAACTTTTACGTTTAAACATGACATTTGTAAACTATATGAACCTGATATCTGTCCAATTCAATTCTGACATTTCGCTCTTCCTGTTACGCTTGTGTTACGCTTGCTGGGGTCGATCCCTGCACCTTTCAAACACCTTTCAAGTCGATCCCTACACCTTTCAAATACCTTTCAATTGGGATAAGCGGAGCAGGCACTACTTAAACATCCTCGTCCTCCATAATACCGATTGGTAGAAGTGGACCACGCAATTTTCAAACACCCTTGTCCTCACTGGACCTTTCAATTAGCAAAAGCGGTGTGGGTTCTTTGTCTTTGCTAGAAGGACTGAACCCTATATCCTTAACCGAGATGGAGATTGGGAGAGTATAGCAAGGCCAGATGCTCTACAGAACTCTCTACGCTTACGCCTTCAAGACAATCCCGGTCATGAACGTGCTAGAGTAGGATAATGGCCTTGCCATCAAGTTGCACATTCAATATGACCATCATTCGTTGGGGAAAATGGAGACACTTTACCCAATGGGAGCGAAGGTGGGCATCCGGGACCCCTATTTAATGTGTGTTCTTGACGATACCCATTTAATGCAATGTCGAAATCATTGACAAAATATAGTTCTTGAATGATGAAGAAGTTCACAGGAAATGAATGAATAAGAATAACAAATATTCAAAGTTTCAAGGTCACTCGGAAAATTTACTATGTATTGTGCGTGCATGAACATGATAGTGCAGATTTATGGATCTTGATTTTTATCTTTGAAATTGTTTGGTCGATGGATTTTGAATTTTATTTTTGAAATTGTTTGGTTCTCGGATCTTATTTTTAATTTTAAAATTGCATGGTTCATGGATGTTGATTTTATTTTTGAAATTGTTCCCATTCGATCAAATTTACTGGCAAAAAAAAAGACCAATCAGAAAACTAGCCAATTATTTGAATATTGGTCTTTGTTGTTTGTTGTTTTTTTATTGAAAAAAGATAGAGATCTTTCTATCTTTTATGCCAAACAATCTGCTAAATGGATTTTGTCAAAAGAAAAACTAATAAACCTAAATTATATTTTCTAACAAATATTACAAATGGACTGTTAGATAGACACTCAAAAGGAACAAAACTCTATTCTCTAACATTATAATATTAGAAATATTGAAGACAAATGTAGACCTCTGCATAAAAGAAATATGGAAGTTTTCATTGATACTTATCACAATATCTCAGTATAGCTTATGCAAGCAATTTTATATATTTACATGAACAAAATTTATTTAAGGACAGAAAATTGAAAAATTATATAATACATTATGCATGTTTCAATCAAAATTGATGATGTGAGATTTTGAGTTTAATTTTGGAAAAGGTTTAATATTTGGTAGATAGGAGAAAGATGACCTATAAGATGTCAATACCTATTTATTATTGTCAAATTTTATGAAATATTTCCAAAATCTATAATCAAAATGAAAATAACAGCCTCCACAAGTTGAGCATGAGAGCTTTAGAGAATCTGGGTTTCCTTGAAATTGTGGGCTTATTTTTATTTTTGTTTTCATAACTAATTCTTATTGTCAAATTTTATGAAATATTTCCAAAATCTACAATCAAAATGAAAATAGCAGCCTCCACAAGTTGAGCGCGAGCACTTCGGAGAATCTGGGTTCCCTTGAAATTGCGGGCGGCTTATTTTTATTTTTTTTTCATAGTGAAGTCTCAAATTTTTGGTATTTTCTGTTTTGTTCAAGTTTTCTATACATGTGACATTTGTCCAATATCTCTACAGTCTACACCTATGACAGATCCAAATCAAATATCAAATTTCATACTCTCTTAGTGAGTTTCTTGGTATTCCTCTTGCCAATGTGTTTACACTCAAATTCAATGTCGATAACATCATAAGATTGCTCATAATTTGATATTTGTTTAACTACATTACCGTTGGTTTATTCAAATCCTGGATAAGTACCACGAATTGAGAGTTAGTTTTCCTTCCCAGTGAAGCTTGGATTTCCAAGTAAAACTTGGATTGTGGGTGTTTATTTGTTCAATTTGTATACTATTAAACCAACCTCTACTATATGACACATCGGCCAACATAATAAACACAAAAATACTCTTTTTCTTTCCAATATATTTGAGTCACTTACTATCCATAGAAATGTTTTTTCTCTCTGTTTTTTATTAGATTTTACCATGGGGGCATGTGTTTGAGTAAATTTGACCTCAAATTTGATTGTAATTGGGCATCTTTATGTTATCCAAGATTTTGAGAATATTTAATAATGATTAGTAGAGAGGTTAATTGTTTGGTTAAGAGGTTAATTGTTTGATTTTTCTTAACTGTAAGACTTTTGGATATCCTTGGAATTTGTAGTACATAGACATAAATTCAGTAATTATGTGAAAAAGTTGGTTTTATTTAAAAGGAGAAATTTACCAATAAAAGTACTTAAAATGATGGGTTTTCAAAAAAAAACCTACTAAAACTGTTGAAATTTTGACCTACCGAGAAACAAAACAAGACTACCTCTAAAATAAAGTGATTTAATTACTATCTATCAAATTCAGCCTCTCCATTTTCATATTTTGTACTTGTAATTGAAGCTTTTAGGTTTAAAAACAAAATTCACCACAAGTTTAGGTTAAATGTTTTTGGGAGAACAAGTTTGTTTTTTTTCTAAACCAGAATAAGAATTTTTGGAGTAATAGTAATTTAGAAACATTTTTTGTCACTATTAAACCAAGTACAACTACGTATTTTATAAATAACATAAACAGTTTAGTGGCGTTATCTCTCCACCAAAGAAGAAACTAAAATACTTTGACTTTTTTTCCTCAATAATTTTAAGCTTTTAAGCATCAAATTTGTTTATTTTAAAAATTTATTTTAATTTTAAAATTAAAGTATTTAATCAAAATTTTGATTACTTATACTGATATTATCTTTTAGAAATCCATATTTAATTAAATCAATAAAATCATAAACAAATAAAATTAGAATGAGTAGAGATTT
Source organism: Pinus taeda (assembly GCA_000404065.3). Lineage (NCBI taxonomy): Eukaryota > Viridiplantae > Streptophyta > Pinopsida > Pinales > Pinaceae > Pinus > Pinus taeda. The sequence continues at coordinate 55,537 of APFE031384205.1, read as the reverse complement.
AACTAGAATAAATAACAAAATTAGAAAAATTAAACAGTTCCATTTAAAATGAATAAAAATGTGTGAAATACCGTTGAAGCATAAACAAAACTTGAATCCTAACATTATAACAAAACATTAAAAAATAAACCACAATCTAAATAAAAATTTTGCTAGCAAGAGGATCTATTTGAATATTGAATGGTAAATAAACTTATCCTAACATTATAACAAAACATTAAAAAATAAACCACAATCTAAATAAAAATTTTGCTAGCAAGAAGATCCATTTGAATATTAAATGGTAAATCTTATAGATCACAAAGTGATGCACACTGTGACATATGCACCGATATGTACATCCAAATTTTAAATTTAATTATATATAAGTTTTAAATTTAAATATTTAAAATTTTTATCTTATATAATTTTAATTATTTTATATTTATAATTTTAATAATTTAGATTAAATATATCTTAAATTTTATTTGCTATATTGACTAGTAGAATTTTACAGTAAAGTTAATCAACTAATGGGTTAATATTGTAGATTTACAGGGTAAGTTCCTCAGATAGAACACCAAAGGACACTGCTCACAAACAGATCACAGATCAATACACGAGTATTCTTGACATGGTTAAAACCTCAAAGAGGGAAACAGTCCACGGCCTAAGCCAATGTGGCCACTTCAGGAAATTTATTAATAAAAGAAAGAATATTTACATAAGCTTCTCTCATGAATGGTCACCTTATAAATGACCCTCCATGCTCTTTAAATAGAGATCATGGATCGATCAGGTGTTAAGCCACAGATCAAGTGTCAGTAATACCGAGGAGAGAATGAACCATCGGATCACTTCATGTCTAGAACATATCGTGACCATCAGATTGTAAGTTACGAAAGTACATAGTAAAGAAACACACTTTACCTAACTCTACACTAGACCAAGTTATACTTAACTATTTCCTATGTGTCAAAATATCCTAACACCCCCCTTAAGAAAAAACTGGGATAGGATTGAAGGATGTACAAATATGACACAATAGGAGAAGGAAGGAGGCATTAGATCCTATCCCCCCTTAGTGACAACTTCCTGAACTCCAACCATAAGTCTAAGTTTAGTGAACTTCGCCTCTGTGAGAGCCTTTGTAAAGATGTCTGCAACTTGATTGTTGGTTGAACAATATTGCACTTCAAGAACATGGTCATGAATGAGCTTTCTGATGAAGTGCATGTTTAGTTCAATGTGTTTGTTGCGCTGATGTTGGACTGGATCTTTCCATAGTTGAATGGCACTTCGATTATCACACCAAAGTGTAGTAGGTTGCTGCTGCTGAAACCCAAACTCTGATAGGATTTGATGAAGCCACAAGGCTTCCTTACTAGCTTCTACGACATCACGATACTCTGCTTCTGTTGAAGAAAGAGAAATGGAACTTTGTTTCTTGCAAGCCCATGTAACAGGTCTAGAACCAAGAGTGAAGACATAACCTTTAGTAGGCTTCCGATCATCAGGGTCACCAGCCCAATCGGAACCAATGAAACCAGTCAATAGAGGAGATGCTTATGCACTGTAATGAATCCCAAACTATATTGTACCTCAAACATAATGAATTATTCTTTTAGCTATTTTCCAATGACTTTCATGTGGCTTTTGCATAAACCGAGCAATAAGGCCAACAACAAAGGAAAGGTCAGGATGGGTATGGGTTAGATACAAACGTTTTCCTACAAGTTGATGGTAATAGGTAGCATCAAATTCAGGGGAAGTACAAGTGACTGAAAGTTTGGCTCCAAACTAAAAGGGAGAAGGGGCTGGCTTACAGTCTTCCATGTGAAAATGGTGTAGAAGATCACAAGCATACTTGGACTGGGAAAGGGAAATACCTTCCTTGGTTTGGAAGACTTAAAGACCAAGAAAATAATGCAAGTGTCCTAAGTCTGTCATTTCAAACTTCTTTTTAACGCTAGACTTCACATGGTTTATAAGGTTGGGATCACTACCAGTAAGGATAAGATCATCAACATAAAGAACAAGAATGATAAGAGACTTACCCACTTTCTTGGTGTAGATAGTATTGTGAGAATGACACCTAGAAAAGCTAGTATCTAAAAGAATGCTATCCATTTTGGCATACCAAGCTCGAGGGGCTTGCTTGAGACCATAAAGGGATTTCTTAAGTCAACATACAAGGCTAGATTCTATTTGTATAAAGCCAAGAGGTTGTTCCATATAGATTTCTTCATGCAAGTCCCCATGCAAGAAGGCAGATTTAAAATCCATCTGATGGACTTCCCATTTTAAAGAGGCAGTAAGGGAAAGAACAAGGCAGATAGAGTTCATTTTGGCCACAAGGGAGAAGGTTTCAGTATAGTCAATGCCTTCAACTTGTGAAAAACCCTTAGCAACAAGACAAGCTTTATGTTTATCAAATTTTCCATCTGGTCCAAACTTGGTTCTGTAAACCCATTTGCATCTAACAAGTCTTCATCCCTTTGCAAGAGGAACAAGATCTCATGTATCATTTTCCAATAATGAACAATATTCTTCATTCATAGCTGCATCCCAATCTGGATGGCCTGAAGCTTTTGCAAAGGTGTCAGGATCATAATTCAATGAAACTTGAGCCAGTAAAGAAGAGGCTCTATCGAACTGAGAACATGTACTCATTGATCTGTAGGATCACCTGCAAGAGAACCTGCTGCATCCTAAGTAGCACAGACCCATTTCAGAAGCTAAGGAGATGAAGGAGGATCCTAAGAAGGTGGGGGAGGATTTTCATCCTTGTTTTCATCATCTGAAGAAGAAATATTTTCAAAAGTAGAAGGGATAGAGAGAGGTGGCACATCCGCCGAACTAGGCTCATAGGCCGATATATTTTCAGCAAAATTTACATCTCTTCTAATAATAACATTTTTGGAATTAGGTGAAAGAAGTCTATATCCTTTGACATCTTCAGAATATCCAACAAAAATACATTTTTCACTCTTAGGTTCTCAAGCTTTATGTTTCTCATCTGGAATATGGACCCATGCTTCACTTCCAAAAACACGAAAGTGACTTAGATATGGTAAAATTGAGCTCCATGCATCTTCTGGAGTGATATTCTTTAAAACCTTAGTAGGAATGTGATTTACTATGTAATGTTCACAGTTAATTGCTTCTACCCAAAAATTAAGACTAAATCCTTTAGATTGAAGCATACAATTAGCCATTTCCTTTAAGGTGTGATTCTTTCTTTCAGCTACACCATTTTGTTGTGGAGTATATGGAACAATATGTTGCATTTGAATTCCATGCTCAATGCAAAAGTTGATGAATTTGTTGTTAACATATTCTCTGCCATTATCAAATCTTAGATTAAGAATTTGATGTCCAGATTGTTTCACAAAAAAGGGGTTAAAGGGCAAGAACATGTTAAATACTTCACTCTTAAGTTTTAAGAAGTATACCCAAGTGCGTCTGGAGAAATCATCAATGAAAGTTAAGAAATACTTGTAGCCAGAGAATGAAACAACTAGAAGTGGACCACATAAATCACTATGCACAAGCTATAAAGGGGTTGAGGCGTGCCAAGAGGCACATTTTTCAAAACTATCCTGATGATGTTTTGTAAGTACACATCCAGAACAAACACCATCTCTGCAAGATACCATAAGAAGACATGTCATCATATTTTCTTTACATAGATTTTGAAGGGAGAGATAGTTTAAGTGACCAAATCGCTCATGCCAAAGTTTGCTCACTTCATCATTATGAGCAAAAAATACCGAGGGAAGAGTTGATGACCCAGAGTTGTTAAACTTATACAACCTTGTAGAATCATCAGCAATCCCAGTAGCTAAAATCTGTCTAGGATCTCTTAGGTCCTTAATTAAAACATCATGAGGTGAAAATTCAACGATTTTACCTTCACCTGAATGAGTTATCTGATATACAGATAGAGGGTTGCAGGATAAGGTTGGAACACATAATACATAATTAAATTGACCATTGTCTAGATGATAGTTCTAGTCCCTACAACACTAAGAGATATATTATCACCAACATATATATTTTTGGTGTTACAATCATTTGAAGAAGAAAACATGGTTTTGTTTTTGTCCATGTGATAAGAAGCTCCAGAATCAATGAGCCACTCATGAGAATGAGAAGAAGAAGATACATTTAGTGCAAAACCAGACTGAGATGCTTGACAAGCACATGCAGAAAGTGTTATTCTTGAAGATGAAGTTGAAGATGAAGAATGCTCCAAATGTATATTATGCTTCTTTGTTGTTGCTTCCAAGGCTTCCGTCTTCTTAAAGCACTTGGATTATAAGTGGTCAACTCCATTACAAAAATTGCAATGTCTATCAATCTTCTTCCATTTGTTTGTATTTGTCTTATCATTTTGTTGAATTGATTTTTCATTTTGAGACTGAAATTGCTTAGGACCCTTGTTTGGTTTAGGACCATTCTTTTTAGGATATTGCTTCTTAGGATTCTTTGAATTTGGTTGTTGTTGGGCGGCTAAGACTTTCTTAGAAGAGTTTCCAAGATTAAAAAGACCAATATGTAAGAGTTTTTCTTGTTCTCTTATTAAAGAATCACAAAAGGCATCAAAAGAGGGGGACTTGTAGTCTTGTCCTTGAGAAACAAAGGCTTCTCTAGTATAATGGAAGGTGGAAACAAACACAGAGTAGGATGGTCCCAACTTAGTAAGAATGGAATAGATAAGGTTGCCATCTTCTTTCTTAACCTTAACACCTTCCAACAGAAGTCTAAGGGTCTTGAACTTGGACAGAAAATCTTCAATGGAAGAAAAATTATTGGAGTCCAACATAAGCAACTCATTTTCAAGTTGATGGGCTCTAATTTCATTTTTAATCCCAAAAACTTTGGTGAGTTGTTTCATTGCTTCATTAGGGTATCAAGTTCTCCAATATGGAATCTAAGGCCTGGAGAAATAGACATCCCTTTCAACCCATGTGCTTGATCTTGCATATTTTCCCATTTGGCTGCCTTATCTTCGTCTTTAGGTTTAGTTTCTTGGCCTGAGGCTATCCTATAAAGACCTTTACTTCTAAGTAAATCCACAATGTAGGACCACCAATGGAAGTAGTTGGCACTGTCAAGAATAACTTGGCATGGAATTTCCATTTTAATAGAATCTGAAGCTATAGATGCTAAAACTAAGTGTTCCAATGGAAATATCTCAAAAAATTAGGCCAATTCAAAAAAATCAGCTTTGAAAACGGCTTCCTGATGAAGAATTTATGTCTTTCTGAAGAAAAGTTGTTGAAGATGTCGACAAAGTGTGTGAATGTGTGGAAAGTGAATGATAATGTTATATTTAAAAAAAAATCCCCCTCCTTCCCAAATTTAATCTAATTAGCTCACTTTAAAAAATATTTTATGTTACCCGCTTTTATAAATAAGTGAAAGTCACTTTTACAATGGTACTTCATGAGCTACTCACTAAATTGTAACTTAAATAAAAGATACAGAGACTTTAGAATTATAAGTGACTCACTTTTTATAATTGGTGAGAACACTTTTACATAAAGTAATTTTAAAACATAAGTTACATGTGCTTTTTCAAAAAGTAACTCAACAAAAAGAAAGACTTGAACCCAAGACCTCTATTCTCATATAGTAACTTTGGACCAAGTGAGCTAGTTTAAAAGGTTAGTAATTTTTGGAAAAGAGGAAGGCGGGGTTTTTTTTAGTCACTGAAGCTTTAGGGTGCGTGCTTACTTGAAAAAACTATTTTTGCCTACAAAACAAAAGCCCACACAACCCAACACAGATATGCAAAAAAAACCAAACCTTATGGCTTGAAGTTAGCTTTCGTCGGAAATTAGATATTTTCCTCAATGTTTATGATTTTCCAAGATCAGACTAAGGCATGACAGAAAAGAGCATACGCATGACAAAAATCCTTCCTTTATGTTTTTGATTTTCCCAGATCGTAGAGGGTCGCAGGGCAAAGAGCATACATAAAAATGAAAGGTATAGATCTAGTAATAAAAAACATAGAGCTAAATAAACCGAAATAAACAAGAAGATGAATAACTAAAACTGAAAATAAAGATTGTATACCTCCAGATCTTAAATATGACGTAGCTAGGGCTACCAAAAACACTTTCACATAAAACGAAATGGATTCCTCACTGGAACAGATGCTCCTAACACAATAGAGCAGTCCCCTCGGCCCGAAAATAGTCAGTAACAATAGATCTAGGAAATGAAAATTGGATGTAGTTGTACTAGCGTCCGATTTGGATCACCAACTGATGCGTCCCTCAAATAGCTCTGATACCTTATAGGAATTTACAAGGTAAGTTCCTCAGATAGAACACCAGAGGACACTGCTCACAAACAGATCACAGATCAATACACCAGTATTCTTGACGTGGTTAAAACCCTCAAAGAGGGAAACAATAAATGTCCTGAGCCAACGCGGCCACTTCAGGCAATTTATTAATAAAAGAAAGAAAATTTACATAATATTCCCTCATGAACGGTCACCTTACAAATGACCCTCCATGCTCTTTAAATAGAGATCATGGACCAATTAGGTGTTAATCCATGGATCAAGTGTCGGTAATACCGATGAGAGAATGAACCTTCGGATCACTTCATGTCTAGAGCATATCGTGACCATCAGATTGTAAGTTACAAAAGTACATAGTACTAAAACACATTTTACCTAACTCTACATTAGACCAAGTTATACTTAACTATTTCCTATGTGTCGAAATATCCTAACAAAGATTGCGGTTTTCATTTACTAGTGGAAGTAGTTTGAGCAGTTTAATTGTTTTTTTTATTTATTTATTGGTGTTGTATCCCCCTTGAAAGACTGATAATGTAGGGATGTTGAAATTTAAAAATATTGGATCAAATGTACATGTCTTGTTGAAATTACCACAATTTAATAATCCTATCGGCCTCTCTTTGCACCTTTTGGGGCATTGCTAGTATTAATAAGATTGAATACATAGTAGTTGAAGCTTTTAAAAATTAAAAAACTAAACTTATAATAAATTGACATTGTGGATCTCCTAACATCATCTCATAGGGTTATGTTATGTTTTCCTTCTTCATTATTACATTCTCAAACAACATTGAAGCTTGACCATGTGTGAAGTACTAAAGGAAAATTAAAACAATAATTTGGTTGGTGCTTTTTTTACCCTACTCCAATGTGCCTCATATTTCCTCTATAAAATATCTTAGCCTACCTTGTTACATATGTTTGTGTTATGCATCAATGTGTAGCTATGTTTAGTACACTTCAAAATCCATTTTCTAAATAAAATAATTTAATGGGACCTTGATGCAATGCTCCTTGTATAAAGGTACATCAATGCAAAAGTCTATTTAGAGCACGCTAGAGAAATGGTATGTTTAGTGCACATTGCACAACAATACTTTTAAAACTTATTACACTACTCATTGTATCACTTGAACCAATATAGCTATTTTATTTAGTTCATTAACATTTTTTTTTATCAAATGTTAGCCTAATGTAGTGTGCATGGTATTGTACACATGAGTGCCTCTTCTTTTTAAATTATTATTTTAGCAAAATTTAGTTTTCTTGTTAAGCATAAAACTAGCATGTATGGTAACACAATGTACATGTGTGTTGTACTTAATAACAATCATCAGGAAAATTATATGTTTTCCTTACCATGTTGCACATTTTTCAATCTATGTATTTTACAAAAATTGAGGGCGGGAGGATGTATAACTATCAAGATAGAGAGGGGTGTTGTGAAAAATTAATTGTCAAAGAATTTAAAGATTTATGTGCTCAAAAAACGCTCTACTAAAAACTTTTCCATGTCTATTCACCTCCACTAAAAAGAGAACAAGAATAAGTGTGTTTGATAAAAAAAAATTATTAATTGGTATTGTCTTTGTAGTGATTGGACCCTTCTTTGCTGGAGGGCATTCCCTTATGTAGATTCTATATCATCATCTTAAGGTGTCATGAGAGCCATTAATCTTATTACCCTCTCATATGTCTTGTGGATATGGTGCCTAAGCCAAATTTGTGATTTTTATGGTGGAAAGTAGGTATATATGATTTTGTCTCTTAATATTAGATGTAGTTTAATTGTTCTATATTTTGGTCTTTTTGTCAAAATTTGATGATAAAATTCTTTGAAAAAATAAGTTTCCATTGTTTATATTGTGTTTTGAATGCATTAATGGATTGAATGCCCAAAAAAAACATTGAGCACTTAAATTGTGTGGAATATATAACTAAAATTTGCAATCCAACAAATCCATTAACCTCAAAATTTACTCAAAAAAATCAAAACATTAGACAACTAAATTACACTTTTACATTTTAATATCATCCTAGATTTCACAAAACCATTTATCCACATATAAAGGTATAAAATTATATATTTTGTTAAAAAAAAGAGGAAAGAAAATTACTAACTAATATATTGAGATTCCATCTAAAAGTAAATATGAAAAAAGAATGTACTTGGTTTTTCCAAGTTTGTTTGAAGCTGTTGAGTTGTGTTATATTCTTTCCATGTAGTTAACAGGGGGTTTAAAGGGCACCCGTAACCACACTTTATGGGGTCCGGGGCAGCGCCCCGGAAAATTTTGGTTTTGGACCCTATGTTAGGTTGGGCGGACCCACCTATGGTTTTGTGCATGATTTTCGCACATGTTTTTTGGACGCGATGGTTTT
>APFE031384205.1:12358-42840 GCA_000404065.3 Pinus taeda | reverse complement strand
TGTGGCATCAAAGGCTTGGACATATTGGATAAAAGGGCCTTCAGATACTTCATGGTAAAGGTATGGTAGAAGGTATGAGTAATAGCTATCTGGATCTTGATTTTTGTGAAAATTTTGTATATGGGAAGCAGAATCGGGTGAGTTTCCCCTCTAGTGGTAAGAGGGCGAAACATATATTAGAGCTTGTGCACAGTGATGTGTTTGGACCTGTGAAGGTTCCATCATTGGTTAAGTCTATGTACTTTGTATCATTTATAGATGACTTCTCAAGGAATACATGGATATATTCCTTAAGAATAAATCTGAAGTCTTTGACAGGTTTAAAGAATTTAAGGCTCTCGTGGAAAATCAGACAGAGAAGAAGATAAAAGTGTTGAGGACAGATAATGGTGGAGAGTTTTGCAGCAAGGAATTTGAAGAATTTTATAAGAAGTGTGGTATCACATGACAAAAGAATACTCCATATACACCTCAGCAAAATGGAGTTGCAAAAATAATGAATAAGACGTTGATGGAAAGGGAAAGAAGCATGCTCAGTGGTGTCGGGTTAGGACAGGAATTCTGGGCAGAGGCAGTGGATACTGCATGTTACCTGGTCAATAGGTCACCTTCATCAGTGTTGGAGGATAAGACTGCACAAGAAGTATGGACTGGTAAGAAACCCTCTCTTTCACATCTGAGGGTATTTGGATGTGATGCATATGTACATGTTCCAAAGGAGAACCGAACCAAGTTGGATAGTAAATCTGAAAAGTGCATCTTTATTGGGTATAAGGATGGTTTAAAGGGTTATAAGCTTTGGAACCAGTCACACGGAAGGTTGTGTACAGTCAGGACGTGGTGTTCAGAGAGATGAAAGATGATGTTATCAAACATGAAGTCCAACAAAAGGAACCTATGAAGATAGAGTTTGAACTAAAGGAGGAAGAATCAGACTCTGTAGCAGAGGAGGAATCAGAAGATGAAGAGCCACAAACTCTGGCTGTGAGAAGATCAGTGCGAGAAAGAAGGCAGCCAGAAAGGTATAGTCCATCTGCTTTCTGTTCAAAATTTGCTTTGTTTGTTACTGATGATGATCCCAGAACTGTGAAGGAAGCAGTGGATTCAGAGGATGGAAAACTCTGGAAAGAGGCCATGGTTGATGAAATGGCATCTTTGCACAAAAATGAGGCTTGGGATCTGGTGGAGTTGTCGGCTGGAAGGAAACCCATTGGTAGCAAATGGGTGTTCAAGAAGAAGACAAATGCATAAGGAAAAATGGAGAAATACAAAGCTCAGTTGGTAGAAAAAGGTTATTCCCTGATGCCGGGAATTGATTTTGGTGATATTTTTTCTCCTGTTGCCAAGGTAACTTCTATTAGATTACTTTTATTTATTGTTGCTGCTTTTGATTTTGTGGTAGAACAGATGGATGTGAAGACAACATTTCTTCACGGGGATCTGGAAGAGGAGATCTACATGAAGGAACCTGAAGGCTTTGCGGTGAAGGGTAAGAAATAACTGGTATGCAAGTTAAAGAAGTCTTTGTATGGGTTAAAATAGTCACCAAGGATGTGGTATCAGAAATTTGATACATTATACAGGGACTTGGCTTCACCAGAAGCAAAGCAGATCATTGTGTGTATTTTAAATTAATTGGTGACCGTGTTATTTATCTGGTCTTGTATGTGGACGATATGTTGCTGGTTGGAAATGACAAATAAATTATCTAGGATTTGAATACCCAATTATCCTCCAAATTCGACATGAAAGATCTTGGTGCTGCAAACTATATTTTGGGCATGGAAATTAAAAGAGATCAGGAAAAGAGGAAGCTCTAGTTAAACTAGAGGAAGTATGTCGAGACAATATTGCAGAGGTTTAATATGCAAGATAATAAACCGGTGAAGGTTCCTATTCCTGTAGGTGTAAAGTTATCTGCTGAACAGTGTCCCAAGACAGAAGAAGAGGAAGAAGATATGTCCCGTGTTCCATATGCAAGTGCAGTCAGTAGTCTGATGTATGCAATGGTCTGTACTAGACCAGACATTGCATGTGCAGTGGGAGTATTGAGCAGGTTTATGTCTGTTATCACTCAGGTTGTTCCCTAGGAGAGCTCAAAATAAGGGAATGCGACCGAGGTAACCACTAACCAGTCTTTTAGATGCAGATTCTAGCCAATCTGCAACCAGAGAGGGCTCTCACTTTGTGATTTAGATTTGTTTGATTATATGTCAGGCTAGTTATGAAGCACAAGTTTTGTTTGGTGTTTGGAAAGTGACATTCAGTAGAAATGAGTTGCAAAGTGTGGGAAGTTCAGACCATTGGGTTAATAGATTCAATGAAGAATAACTTCTGGGTATGGTTTCTTTGGCAAAAGGAAGGACTACAGAGCGAGATAATTACCCATGGAACAATATTTTTGTTGGAATTTAAGATGAATGGGGTCAGGGAATGAAAGGCAATTAAGAATCTTTCATTAAGCTAACAAAGGGAAAAGTGAAAGAATATCATCAAGGAGCAGTTAGAATTCCTTAACTATATTCAGAGTGTAAGACTAGGGAGACAGGAGCAATCAAGAATTCCTTCCTATGCTATTTTCTATAGAAAACATAAAAAATTGACAGGAATTGAACACAGAGTACAACAAAGTAAATTCTGAGTTATTCTTTTTTCCTGCAATTTAGAATATGATATATAGATGATACTTAACACATAGAAACAGTAAAGTGAGAGTTAAAAAGACTTATTGATCCATAAGGTAGCACAAGAATTCTGCAACATATTCATTTGTCAATAATGCCATAACGAGCAAGTTCATCATCAAAGCATTCCATTAATCTTTATTTTGAAGAGTTCTTGAAACAATTACAACACAGGTCCAGAATGATATTCACCAACCAACAGCAATACATATCTTGAGGAGGTATTTATAAAAGAGTTTACAAAATATCCCGTAGGAAAATATCGAGTAATAAATTCATCCATCTACTTTGGCAAGGGCAATAACTGATATGGAAAACCACGCAGGAATGAATGAAGGAATAACTGTGCTGTACTGGCCGCCTTAGGTGTCCCGTTATTGTTGACTTTTCGACTTAAGTAGTCGGCTGATGGCTGCTTCTCTGATTTGCGTTCCTGATGCGCTATCACTTGCCACCTGTGCCTAAGTTTGTCTCAACGCTTTTAGCACGAATTCCATCCTTTGTCAATTTGATTTTCTGATAGGAGACCCATACCTTGCAATTTACTTTTAATGCAGACAATTTACAAAAACAGAATCAAACTACGTTGGCAAGACCTCAAGCATGCTCTGCCACCATTGGTTTGTTGGTAACTGATGTTTTTTCAGTTTAAATAATGTCTCATCAGCTTCAGTATACCTGTAATAATTTGGTTGGACTTCAAAGAGATGTGCTATCTCATGTTCAATGTAAAAGAAATTTTCTAATTTGTCATATAAACTTTGTCTAGAGGGAGGTGTTGTTTCTTCTAAAATGCTTGATGATGTTGTAATTTGATTCGTAACATAGGTATTTAGCTTGTGAGCATACTGTTCATGTTTTAACAGCCTCCCATTGCTGGTGAATAAGCTGGGTAACCCTTTTCTCTGTAACACTGCAAACTTTTGTCTGAAGGCACTTACTTCTGTCTGCATTTCTTGGCACTTCCTTTCTATAGTTTGTACAAAATTCCTCATGGTCAACACCTTTTCACTCTCAAAATAATGTCTATTCTGTTCCGAATATCTAGAGCTGCTAGCTTCTCACTGGTATGAGTATTCAAAAAATGAATTAGTTGATTGGCTTGCTCGAGCTTGTTTGCCAATAATGCTCTAGATTTTTGAGTCTCATATTGAGCTAACCCTATCAATTCAATCTGGTCAAAAATAGTCTGTATCGATGCCCATTGATCAGTAATGGATTGGCTAATTTTATCCCACAAAATAGTTTTGATTTCTGTTAGAGTTTTGTGAAGAGTGAGGTCCTTTTCCAAGGCTTTTATTTTATTTTCCAGGGCCTTCACTTCTCTTGTCTTCTCAGCCACAACCATTTTTTATTTGTCATAATTCACCTCAATCTTGGCAAGTTTTTCCTTGGCTTCTTTTAATTCTGCCATTTGGAGTTCCAAAGCCTTTGTTTCTTTCATCATATCTTCCATGCTCAAGCTGGCATCTTGTCCTGTTGTTGCTGTAGTTGCTGTTGAAGTCAAGGTACCTGCTGCTGATGCTGGATCAGTAGGAGGGGCTTCTATGGTGACTGTAGGAGGAGCAACTGTAAGATTTGGAGCTGTTTGAGCAAGCTGAGAGGCCAACTCTCCCTGTTCTCCTTGCAGTGCTGTCTCCAAGGCTTTCTCTATTTCTAGCAGTCTTTGATTCATCCTCATTAAAAGACTTACCACATCCTCCTCTTCTCTTTGCTGCAACTTCTGTGGTCTGAGGGTGCATTGTAATTGGCAGCCTGAGTTGTCTCCTAAGGGCTGCTATGTCTTCTTCTTTCTTTTTTATTAAGGCTTGTGTGCCCTTGGGATCCTTGGGATCATGTCCCAGTTCCATGATAATCTCCTCCAAGGATTTAATTCTGTTATCCTTGGTTAATGAGGAGGCCTTTTCCAGTTCCAGTTGGGCAGAAGTATTGTACAATGAATTCTGCAATTTATGAGCCAGTAATGCTTTGTCTGCCAAGGTAGAGTATACCATTTCTCCGGTTTGTTTGTGTAACTCAATCTGGTCCATTGGGTGGATGTCTTTAGCAAGAACTTCTAGATTGGTCCTGATATAATCAGCAGCAGACTGTGGCTGCGGTGTGGTGGGCCTGAAGTGACTAAGGGTCATTTTCCCTGCTTGGATATCATAGGCTGCCATTAGCCTTTGTTGATTGGTGGGAGCCATTCTTAGCAATTGGTTATATAACTGGAACCTTACCGGCTCATTTCTGGCCTTGATTTCAGTGAATGCTTTCTTGATGTCAGAGCCTTGCTTGCTCTGTTGCTTGGTCGATGTAACCTCCACACCATGCTGCCTCTCTTGCTCCTTCTGAAATGAGCTAGTTGATGTTTCCAAAAATGGAGTAATCTGTTGTTCAGTTGTTTCCTCACCCCTTAGGTTGCCTGATGTCTCCTCTATAAATTCTTCCTCAGAGTAGGGGTTCAACCTCTGCCTCTTCTCCCCTTGCTATTCTGTGGACACCCCTATGGGTGTATCTTCTAGTCTGTTCCTTTTCTTGGCTCTTTCCTCATTAAGAGGAGTTTGTAACACAGGGATTTCTGTTACCTTTGCTTGTGTTGGAGGGCCTTGCCCTTGACTTTTTTCTTGGGTTGTATCTGGCCGATCTTCCATTGTATTATGTTGCTCTGAATGCTGTACTTCCTTGCCTTTCCCTGCAGGTGGAGTAGGCTCTTGGGCAAGTTGTTGTGAAGGTGTGGCAGATGATGTGCTCACCCCAATGTGTTGTGGCAATGTGAAAGGGACCTGTCCAAAAGAATCCAGGTCAATTGTCTTCTCAAACTCTTACATTTCGTTTTCTAATTTCTCTTCTTCAGTAATCTCTTCAACTATTGTGCCCTCTACCCATTCCTGTCAATTAGCATATTGTTCAATTTGAGGGATTCTATGGTGCACATATCCTGTAAGCTTGTTTTTGTCTCTTCTAAAACTTATGAAATGTTCAGGGTCATACGGTTCCCAATGAAAGCTTTGTTTAGCATAATTTCATCTCTTAGTATCTTATCTGCGTCTTCCCAGGCTTCTTCCCTCTTATTGAAGATAAAATGGCCCAATTGATGTCTTATCTTGAGTTGTGCTTTTTTCCTAGTACCATAGAAATGAGTCAAATCTGAACTACTAAATTGCCGGATTATTCTAGGGAAAAGAGTCTCATGGGGACATACTTAAGTAGCTTGTAGGGAGATAACTGACAGCCATAAATCTTGACAACTGTGTGGTTTTGGTAAAAATACCAGTCACCAATGTTGTAGCCCTTTGAGAGATGTAAAATCCTCTGCATTTCAGCAAAGAGCCTATCAAGAGGAGTCATCATCAACAGTGAAGTGGCTGGGTATATGAACAGGTCAATGAACTCACAATATGTATAAGGGGAATGGTGGACTTCATGGAAAACTGAGGTCCAGAAAATCACATACCTCGTCTCTCCTTTGGGGTCTAGTCTTTTAAGAGGAACTTGGAAACTATCAGGTTGATATTACAACAGTAGATGATATATATATGATGTGTATTTGAACACCCTTTCTCTCTCTAAAATCATGAATTGCTCATGGATTTTATTTTCTATGAAGGTGGCATAATCATACTTGACAGCAGGGGGTTGTCCTGGAGTGAACATGGACCTCAATACTAACACAGTTTCATCAACATACTCACTAGTTTTGAATCCTAAAATGTAGGATATCATGTCTATAAGGAGTTTCCCTACCTCATTAAACCAGACTTGGTGATAAGGAGGAGGCTGATCAGGCTGGCACTTTGGTAGCATAAACAACTGAGCAATTCTTGTTATCTCTGAGCTAGGCAGCTTGGCACCTTGATGAAGCAAAAGTTTCATGGTGAGAGGAACCAGAGGCTGAGTTGGCTCAAAGTTCAACATCTCATTTATGGACCGAGGAGTAATATAGAAGAGTACAGATCCAGATGGAGCCATAATTGCTCTTTGTGTGGGATCATAGTTTGCACAGCATAAATGGATGAAATCAAGGAGCACATTCACTGAAGGGAGGTAATAGATAGGCATGTTGGATTCCCAAATTCCCAGGACATCAGAATTGCTTCTGTGGCTATTTCTAATTTCACAGAAGGCTTGCAGGTGAGGCTTGAAACCCATCATATCCTTAATTTGAAAGTCCTTGTCAGCAAGGGGTATCCATTCCAATTCCTTATGTGGTGCATTCAAGGGTGCAATATTCAAGGCCACTGGAGCTTCCATGGTTCACTGATCTGTGTTTTTTAATTGGATATTGGGACTGTGTTATAACAGGAACAAAGTACTGGCACTGGGTCTTTCACAGGAATTTCACAGGAATTTTTGTCAAACTGAGTTTTGTATACAAATGACCTCAGTGGGTAAGTTTCAAAGGAGAGACAGAGTCTGCAGAGTTCAATTGGTGGCTGGACAAACAGAGGAATGTGCTCTTTTGCAAGTGAGTTGGACCAATTATAACTCAATACTTTGACATTTTTTGGAGATTCTGTCGGCGGGAATGGCTTGTATTGTAGTTTAGATGGGCAATTTGTCGAGGAAAACTGAATTGGCAAGTTTCCTTCGAAAATATGATCACATAGAGAGTTAATCTACGAAGGCTTTGCAGGCAGGTGGGTATTTAATTTTGACTTTAGTTCTTCAGGCGTTTTCTGCAGAGAAATTTAGAAAAACAAGGTTTGTAGACGAATAATGGGTAAGTACCTGTTTTACAGGCAACTGGTTTGAAATGTAGTTGCAATCTGAGTTGAGGGGGCCAGGTTTGTAACGTGAACTCACCTGGGTGACGGACTGGAGCGTTGGTGGCGACTTGGATGTAACGTGCATGCATAGTCTCCGCAATATGAAAAACAGAAATAGACACAAATCATTGTTTTCGCGACTTTTAAACAAAATTTGGGTTTGTTCGGGCTTTTTGGCGCTTTTTGGGGATGACGTCAGCATGACGTAAACTTGTCCTGTAGCGGGGTACGGAAGGTGTCGTGGTGGGTGACGCCGCGCTAACATGGACGGATGACATGGCGGACACGGCGAATGAAACAGTAACGGGGGCGCTGGCGTGGGTGCAGACGTGGTGAATGACGTGATGCATGATGCGGGCAGTGGGACCAGAGGGTGGTTTACGGTTTTCATCGGACCGCTTTTGGTACGGGGGCGGTTTGCATCAGAATGGGCCTAATGCAATAGAAAGCCGACACGCGTCCCGGAGTACGGCGGGAAAACCGCTTTCCATTGGGAGCTAACGAACGGACGTGGGGGCAACTCTGATATCAACGAGAGCCGTTGGATCTGGAGGGCGCGATCCAATGGTTGACGGGAGGTATAGATGGCGGAGGTTTACAAAAAGGGACCCGCGCTAATATTTTAATGTTTTTGCAAATACATGTGGGTCAAAACTTTGGTTAAGAGGGTTTGTATGGAAATCATGTGGGTGGGTTAGGTGTGGTTATTTATTTAACCGGGTGTTAGATAAATTCCAAAGACGCGGAGGGTTATTATAATGTTTCTGGTAAACACTATAATTCCCAAGACTTTGCCATATGGCTATAGTTGTAAGGGGTGGGGATATTATACATTTTTTGGGTTTTTTATGTATTTTTATGTACAATAGAGGAGGAGAAATATAAGTGGGAGTTTTATATAATAGAGTTAACATGTTAATATGAATATGAGGGGAAGTGTTTGGTGCATGAATTTGAATCATTTAGACTTGGGTGTGGGGAGAAATAAAACTTTACACAAGAAATGTGGCTTGGAGCTTTCAAGTAAACCTGAAGTTTCACTTAAGCTTTTATGGAAATGGAGTGAAGTTAAGAGTTTGAGTAGATCCCAATCTCTTTGAGGGATGTTAGTGAATGATTATTGTGAGGGGAGAGAAGGGGAGTTAGACATGCAACATCTGATCTATCATCATACCTTTTCCATGGCACTTGAGATATTCATGAAAATAGATCATATTAAAAAAAAGACAACACTATTGATAGACCTGTTTCTACAACTTCAATCTACTTACCCATTCTACAATTCCTAACATTTTTTCTTCATTTTGATTGGGTGCACTTGAACTAGCAAACCCTGATTTTCCTCTTTTCTTTTGGCTGCCCTCCTATCTAAATCTATCCTTATCTCTTCCAAGGGCTCAGATTGAGCAGTTGGGCCCTTTGCGTCTCTACCTATCTAGCGATCTGCCAAACTTGAGCTGTTTGAACAGACCTTATTCTCTATTCTAAAACAAGAAATTTAAACATGATCTAGCCAGGGTTGAACTATATAGCTATTCATCAATTGAGAGAAAGTCAGTGATTGCACATTCTAAACTTACTTTGCAACATGTAGTACAGTACTAGCATTTTGACAAGCCACTTTCCTGGTCTTTCATTGGGGTTCCTTTTCTTTCTCTTTTTCTTGAATTTTTGATTTTGGTGAATTATGTGATGCATGACATGGGCAGCGGGACCAAAGGGCGGTTTGCGGTTTTCATCAGACCGCTTTTGGTACGGAGGCGGTTTGCGTCAGAACGGGCCCGATGCAATAGAAAGCCAACACGCGTCCCGAAGTACGGCGAGAAAACCGCTTTCCATCGGGAGCTAATGAACGGACGTGGGGGCGGCACCGATATTGACGAGAGTCATTGGATCTGGAGGGCGCGATCCAACGGTTGACGGGATGTATAGATGGCGGAGGTTTACAAAAAGGGACCCGCGCTAATATTTTAATGTTTTTGCAAATACATGCGGGTCAAAACTTTGGTTAAGAGGGTTTTTATGGAAATCATGTGGACGGGTTAGGTGTGGTTATTTATTTAGCCGAGTGTTAAATAAATTCCAAAGATGCGGAGGGTTATTATAATGTTTCTGGTAAACACTATAATTCCCAAGACTTTGCCATATGGCTATAGTTGTAAGGGGTGGGGATATTATACATTTTTTGGGTTTTTTATGTATTTTTATGTACAATAGGGGAGGGGAAATATAAGTGGGAGTTTTATAAAATAGAGTTAACATGTTAATATGAATATGAGGGGAAGTGCTGGGTGCATGAAATTGAATCACCTAGACTTGGGTGTGGGGAGAAATAAAACTTTACACAAGAAATGTGGCTTAGAGCTTTCAAGTAAGCCTGAAGTTTCACTTAAGCTTTTATGGAAATGGAGTGAAGTTAAGAGTTTGAACAGATACCAATCTCTTTGAGGGATGTTAGTGAATGATTATTGTGAGGGGAGAGAAGGGGTGTTACACAGTAAAATGTCACTGCCATCATGCCAGTCTCCCTACTGTGTTGTGAAACCACATTCACCTATACTCATGCTCCTTAGTAATGGCTAAAAAACCCTCTTTGCCTAAGTCAAATGGATCATCGCGTCTGTTAATCAAATAACCGCGCTGACGGGCGGAGGCCAATGTATCTGCTGCGCTGCCAGCGCGGAAGCACACGTCTTTTCTGCGCTGGTCCCATTTTACGAACAGCGCACCCTCCGTTTGTCTTTTTCGCGCTGACCAGACTTCCTCTATATCTGATTTGCGATGTCATCGCGCCAGCTCAGTGTTTCACCTGCGCTGATCCTGTTTGGGCGAATTCGTTCTAACAACCAGCCTTCCAGATCCCTCCAGACTTGGTTGTTAGCATTGTTGAGGTCGCCATCCTTTCTCTGGCATGTCTGTTCGACTGACCATCCACTTATCTTGGGGGAAAGCTCACCCTTTACCTATTCATGGAGACTCCTTCTCCTTTATAAGCCTCCTCCATTTCCCATGAGCAGCTAGTTTTGGAACATATAGACTTTGATTGAGGAATTCTTAGTGCATTTAGTGCTACTCTTTGTAGGCATTTGGTGTGTTGTGTGAGGATTGCTTTGAGCTTGAGGAAGGTCATGAGCTTGTTGCCTTATATGTGAGAGAGAGACCTCTTTGACTTGGGAGATTGGCTTCAAAGGTGAATGCCTCGAAGATATGTTGGCTGGACCCTCTAGAGAAGGACTCAGCGTCAGGACTTCGGTTGTACCTTACTCTATTTTCTGTTAATAAAGATAGATGACTACTCTTATGGTTCCATTTCCGTTTGTCCAATGAATGATTGATGTAAATTATATCCTTCCTGACTGATACATAGTTGTTGTTAGTAGATTTTACGCTCTTGTTTGCTCTCTTTTGCTTGTGCAGGTGTTCATCCGCGAGGATAGTGGAGAATTGTGATCGGCTGGGGCGAAGGAGCGAGAGGATCATCCCTTCGACAAACATAGCGTTGAAATCCAAGTAGGTTTCTCCTACCCACTTGTTAATTACAACTAGGAACCTGTAGTGTAGCATTGTTTGATTGTTGCTAGACCCCTGTTGGGCTAGTAGGGATCGCCTCTATCCGTAGAGGGGATTTACCTCTCCAACACGCGGCATTCCATTCTAAACCAGCATACAAGTGGCCCCGCATCGCAAAATGAGATAAGCGCGCAAAGTAATCCAATTCCCTGTTGAGCGCGCCTGCATGCGGAGCTCCGCATTAACCCCGGAGCGATCGCACCCGCAAGGATCACTCTCGCTGGCTCCGCCGAGCCGTGCAAAAGAGGGGGGAGGGTGCAACACTAGGACTTCCCGGGAGGTCACCCATCCCAGTACTACTCTAGCCCAAGCGCGCTTAAATGCGGAGTTCCGATGGGATCCGGTGCATTAACGCTGGTATGATCGCACCGACAAAGGTCTCGCCCCCTCCCCCTCTTCAAGGGAGACCGCCGAGCCACGGGGCCCATCCAGGGCCCTCGATCTGAAACAGTTCGGCGCAGGGGCTCGCGCCTCTTCCCCGGCATGGTGGCGCCTCCCAGCAGAAGAACGGGTGAGCAAAAAAGGAAAAGAAGAGAGAGAAGAAAAAGGCGTAAGTTCCGCGGCCACCGACGACGCTGCGTGGAGATTGCGCGGCCTTTCCGTGAACGATCCACGATTCTTCCAAAATCCGAATTCCTACAAAAGTACATATGGTCTACACCTCTCGCCCAATCTCCTCGTGTCATATTTGCTACAGTGGTGCGAGCGGTCCTAGATTCATCGCCCACCGCCACAACGCGCTGCCTTTGTTGCACTGTAATCCCGCCTATGACTTTTGACCACGAAGAAGAACCTGTTCTCGGATTTCCTTTGGAGCAGTCTTAAAGCGAGCCGCCGTTTCCCTCGGTTAGGCTCCCCCTGCCCCCTTGATGCTCCGGCGATCTCTTCGTTCGCGGCATTCCATTCTAAACCAGCATACAAGTGGCCCTGCGTCGCAAAACGAGATAAGCACGCAACGTAATCCAATTCCCCATCGAGCGCGCCTGCATGCGGAGCACCGCATTAACCCCGGCGCGATCGCACCCGCAAGGATCATTCCCGCTGGCTCCGCCGAGCTGCGCAAAAGAGGGGGGAGGGTGCAACACTAGGACTTCCTGAGAGGTCACCCATCCCAGTACTACTCTAGCCCAAGCGCGCTTAACTGCCGAGTTCCGATGGGATCCGGTGCATTAACGCTGGTATGATCGCACCCGCAAAGGTCTCGCCCCCTCCCCCTCTTCAAGGGAGACCGCCGAGCCATGGGGCCCATCTAGGGCCCTCGATCCGAAACAGTTCGGCGCAGGGGCTCGCGCCTCTTCCCCGGCTTAGCGGTGCCTCCCAGCGGAAGAACGGGTGAGCAAAAAAGGAAAAGAAGATAGAGAAGAAAAAGGCGTAAGTTCCGCGGCAACCGACGACGCTGCGTGGAGCTCGCGCGGCCTTTCCGTGAACGATCCACGGTTCTTCCAAAATTCGAATTCCTACACAAGTACATATGGTCTACACCTCTCGCCCACTCTCCTCGTGTCATATTTGCTATAGTGGTGCGAGTGGTCCTAGATTCATCGCCCACCGCCACAACGCGCCGCCTCCGTTGCACTGTATTCCCGCCTGTGACTTCCGACCACGAAGAAGAACCTGTTCTCGGATTTCCCTTGGAGCAGTCTTAAAGCAAGCCGCCGTTTCCCTCGGTTAGGCTCCCCCTGCCCCCTTGATGCTCTAGTGATCTCTTCGTTCGCGGCATTCCATTCTAAACCAATATACAAGTGGCCCCGCGTCGCAAAACGAGATAAGCGCGCAACGTAATCCAATTCCCTGTCGAGCGCGCCTGCATGCGGAGCTCCGCATTAACCCCGGCGCGATCTCACCAACAAGGATCACTCTCGCTGGCTCCGCCGAGCCGCGTGAAAGAGGGGGGAGGGTGCAACACTAGGACTTCCCGGGAGGTCACCCATCCCAGTACTACTCTAGCCCAAGCGCGCTTAATTGCGGAGTTCCGATGGGATGGTATGATCACACCCGCAAAGGTATCGCCCCCTCCGCCTCTTCAAGGGAGACCGCCGAGCCACGGGGACCATCCAGGACCGTCGATTCGAAACGATTCAGCGCAGGGGCTCGCGCCTCTTCCCCGGCTTAGCGGCGCCTCCCAGCGGAAGAACGGGTGAGCAAAAAAGGAAAAGAAGAGAGAGAAGAAAAAGGCGTAAGTTCCGCGGCCACCGACGACGCTGCGTGGAGCTCTCGCGGACTTTCCGTGAACGATCCACGGTTCTTCCAAAATCTGAATTCCTACAAAAGTACATATGGTCTACACCTCTCGCCCACTCTCCTCGTGTCATATTTGCTACAGCGGTGCGAGCGGTCTTAGATTCATCGCCCACCGCCACAACGCGCCGCCTCCGTTGCACTGTAATCTCGCCTGTGACTTCGGACCACGAAGAAGAACTTGTTCTCTGATTTCCCTTGGAGCAGTCTTAAAGCGAGCCGCCGTTTCCCTCGGTTAGGCTCCCCCTGCCCCCTTGATGCTCCGGCAATCTCCTCGTTCACGACATTCCATTCTAAACCATTATACAAGTGGCCCTGCATCGCAAAACGAGATAAGCGCGCAACGTAATCCAATTCCCCGTCGAACGCGCCTGCATGCGGAGCACTGCATTAACCCCGGCGCGATCGCACCCGCAAGGATCACTACTGCTGGCTCCGCCGAGCCGCACAAAAGAGGGGGGAGGGTGCAACACTAGGACTTCCCGGGAGGTCACCCATCCCACTACTACTCTAGCCCAAGCGCGCTTAACTGCGGAGTTCCGATGGGATGGTATGATCTCACCCGCAAAGGTCTCGCCCCCTCCACCGTTTCCCTTTGTTAGGCTCCCCCTGCCCCCTTGATGATCCGACGATCTCTTCGTTAGCGGCATTCAATTCTAAACCAGCATACATGTGGCCCCGCGTCGCAAAACGAGATAAGCGTGCAACGTAATCCAATTCCCCGTCGAGCGTGCCTGCATGCGGAGCTCCGCATTAACCCCAGCGCGATCGCACCCGCAAGGATCACTCCCGCTGGCTCCGCCGAGCCGCGCAAAAGAGGGGGGAGGGTGCAACACTAGGACTTCCCGGGAGGTCACCCATCCCAGTAATACTCTAGCCCAAGCGCGCTTAACTACGGAATTCCGATGGGATCCGGTGCATTAACGCTGGTATGATCGCACCCGCAAAGGTCTCGCCCCCTCCCCTTCTTCAAGGGAGACCGCCAAGCCACGGGGCCCATCCAGGGCCCTCGATCCGAAACGGTTCGGCTCAGGGGCTCGCGCCTCTTCCCCGGCTTGGCGGCGCCTCCCAGCGGAAGAACGGGTGAGCAAAAAAGGAAAAGAAGAGAGAGAAGAAAAAGGTGTAATTTTGCGGCCACTAACGACGCTGCGTAGAGCTCGCGCGGCCTTTCCGTGACGATCCACGATTCTTCCAAAATTCGAATTCCTACAAAAGTACATATGGTCTACACCTCTCGCCCACTCTCCTTGTGTCATATTTGCTACAGCGGTGCGAGCGGTCTTAGATTCATCGCCCACCGCCACAACACGCCGCCTCCGTTGCACTGTAATCCCGCCTGTGACTTCCGACCACGAAGAAGAACCTGTTCTCGGATTTCCCTTGGAGCAGTCTTAAAGCGAGCCACCATTTCCCTCGGCTAGGGTCCCCCTGCCCCCTTGATGCTCCAGTGATCTCTTCCTTCGCAACATTCCATTCTAAACCAGTATACAAGTGGCCCTGCATCGCAAAACGAGATAAGCGCGCAACGTAATCCAATTCCCCGTCGAGCGTGCCTGCATGCGGAGCTCCGCATTAACCGCAGCGCGATCGCACCCGCAAGGATCACTCCCGCTGGCTCCGCCGAGCCGCACAAAAGAGGGGGGAGGGTGCAACACTAGGACTTCCCGGGAGGTCACCCATCCTAGTACTACTCTAGCCCAAGCACGCTTAACTGCGGAGTTCTGATGGGATCCAATGCAGTAACACTGGTATGATCGTACCCACAAAAGTCTCGCCCCCTTCCCCTCTTCAAGGGAGACTGTCGAGCCACGGGGCCCATCCAGGGCCCTCGATCTGAAACGGTTCGGCGCAGGGGATCTCGCCTCTTCCCCAGCTTGGCGGTGCCTCCCAGCGGAAGAACGGGTGAGCAAAAAAGGAAAAGAAGAGAGAGAAGAAAAAGGCATAAGTTCTGCGGCCACTGACGACACTGCGTGGAGCTCGCGCGGCCTTTCCGTGAACGATCCACGTTTCTTCCAAAATTTGAATTCCTACAAAAGTACATATGGTCTACACCTCTCGCCCACTCTCCTCGTGTCATATTTGCTACAGTGGTGCGAGCGGTCCTAGATTCATCGCCCACATCTACAACGCGCTGCCTCCGTTGCACTGTAATCCCTCCTGTGACTTCCGACCACTAAGAAGAACCTGTTCTCGGATTTCCCTTGGAGCAGTCTTAAAGCGAGCCACCGTTTCCCTCGGCTAGGCTCCCCCTGCCCCCTTGATGCTCCGGTGATCTCTTCGTTCGCGGAATTCCATTCTAAACCAGTATACAAGTGGCCCCGCGTCGCAAAATGAGATAAGCGCGCAACGTAATCCAATTCCCCGTCGAGCGCGCCTGCATGCGAAGCTCCTCATTAACCCCGACGCGATCGCACCCACAAGGATCACTCCTGCTGGCTCCGTCGAGCTGTGCAAAAGAGGGCAGAGGGTGCAACACTGGTCTTCCTGGGAGGTCACCCATCCCAGTACTACACTAGCCTAAGCGCGCTTAACTGCGGAGTTCTGATGGGATCCAGTGCATTAACGCTGGTATGATCGCACCTGCAAAGGTTTCGCCCCCTCCCCCTCTTCAAGGGAGACTGTCGAGCCATGGGGCCCATCCAGGGCCCTCGATCCGAAACGGTTCGGCGCAGGGGCTCTCGCCTCTTCCCCGGCTTGGCGGCGCCTCCCAGCGGAAGAATGGGTGAGCAAAAAAGGAAAAGAAGAGAGAGAAGAAAAAGGCGTCAGTTCCGCGGCCACCGACGACACTGCGTGGAGCTCGCGCAACCTTTCCGTGAACGATCCACGTTCCTTCCAAAATTCGAATTCCTACAAAAGTACATATGGTCTACACCTCTCGCCCACTCTCCTCGTGTCATATTTGCTACAGTGGTGCGAGCGGTCCTAGATTCATCGCCCACAGCGACAACGCGCCGCCTCCATTGCACTGTAATCCCGCCTGTGACTTCCGACCACTAAGAAGAACCTGTTCTCAGATTTCCCTTAGAGCATTCTTAAAGCGAGCCGCTATTTCCCTCGGCTAGGCTCCCCCTGCCCCCTTGATGCTCCGACGATCTCTTCGTTCGCGACATTCCATTCTAAACCAGTATACAAGTGGCCCCGCATCGAAAAATGAGATAAGTGCGAAACGTAATCCAATTCCCCGTCGAGCGCGCCTGCATGCGGAGCTCCACTTTAACCACAGCACGATCGCCCCCGCAAGGATCACTCTCGCTGGCTCCGCCGAGCCGCGCAAAAGAGGGGGGAGCGTGCAACACTAGGACTTCCCGGGAGGTCACCCATCCCAGTACTACTCTAACCCAAGCGCGCTTAACTGTGGAGTTCTGATGGGATCCGGTGCATTAACGCTGTTATGATCGCACCCGCAAAGCTCTCGCCCCCTCCCCCTCTTCAAGGGAGACCACCGAGCCACGGGGCCCATCCAGGGCCCTCGATCTGAAACAGTTCGGCACAGGGGCTCGCGCCTCTTCCCTGGCTTGGCGGCGCCTCCCACTGGAAGAACGGGTGAGCAAAAAAGGAAAAGAAGAGAGAGAAGAAAAAGACGTAAGTTCCGCGGCCACCGACGACGCTACGTGGAGCTCGCGCGGCCTTTCCGTGAAAGATCCACGGTTCTTCCAAAATTCGAATTCCTACAAAAGTACATATGGTTTACACCTCTCGCACACTCTCCTCGTGTCATATTTGCTACAGTGGTGCGAGCGGTCCTAGATTCATCGCCCACCGCCACAACGCGTCGCTTTCGTTACACTGTAATCCCGCATGTGACTTCCGACCACGAAGAAGAACTTGTTCTTGGATTTCCCTTGGAGCAGTCATAAAGCGAGCCGCCGTTTCCCTCGGCTAGGCTTCCCTTGCCCCCTTGATGCTACGGCGATCTCTTCATTCGTGGCATTCCATTCTAAACCAGTATACAAGTGGCCCCGCGTCGCAAAACGAGATAAGCGCGGAACGTAATCCAATTCCCCGTCATGCACGCCTGCATGCGGAGCTCCACATTAACCTCGGCGCGATCGCACCCGCAAGAATCACTCCCGATGGCTCCCCCGAGCCGCGCAAAAGAGGGGGGAGGGTGCAACACTAGGACTTCCCAGGAGGTCACCCATCCCAGTACTACTCTAGCCCAAGCGTGCTTAACTGCGGAGTTTTGATGGGATCCGGTGCATTAACGCTGATATGATCGCACGCACAAAGGTCTCGCCCCCTCCCCCTCTTCAAGGGAGACCGCCGAGCCACGGGGCCCATCCAGGGCCCTCGATCCGAAACGATTCGGCGCAGGGGCTCGCGCCTCTTCCCCGGCTTGGCGGCGCCTCCCAGCGGAAGAATGGGTGAGCAAAAAAGGAAAAGAAGAGAGAGAAGAAAAAGGCGTAAGTTCCGCGGCCACCGACGACGCTGCGTGGAGCTCGCGCGACCTTTCCATGAACGATCCACGGTTCTTCCAAAATCCGAATTCCTACAAAAGTACATATGGTCTACACCTCTCGCCCACTCTCCTCGTGTCATATTTGCTACAGTGGTGCGAGCGGTCCTAGATTCATCGCCCACCGCCACAACGCGCCGCCTCCGTTGCACTGTAATCCCGCCTGTGACTTCCGACCACGAAGAAGAACTTGTTCTCGGATTTCCCTTGGAGCAGTCTTAAAGCGAGCTGTCGTTTCCCTCGGTTAGGCTCCCCCTGCCCCCTTGATGCTCCGGCGATCTCTTCGTTCACAGCATTCCATTCCAAACCAGTATACAAGTGGCCCCACGTCGCAAAACGAGATAAGCACGCAACGTAATCCAATTCCCCGTCGAGCGCGCCTGCATGCGGAGCTCCGCATTAACCCAGGCGCGATCGCACCCGCAAGGATCACTCCCGCTGGCTCCGCCGAGCCGCGCAAAAGAGGGGGGATGGTGCAACACTAGGACTTCCCGGGAGGTCACCCAACCCAGTACTACTCTAGCCCAAGCGCGCTTAACTGCGGAGTTCTGATGGGATCCGGTGCATTAACGCTGGTATGATCGCACCCGCAAAGGTGTCGCCCCCTCCCCCTCTTCAAGGGAGACCGCCGAGCCACGGGGCCCATCCAGGGCCCTCGATCCGAAACGGTTCGGCACAGCGGCTCGCGCCTCTTCCCCGGCTTGGCGGCACCTCCCAGCGGAAGAACGGGTGAGCAAAAAAGGAAGAGAAGAGAGAGAAGAAAAAGGCGTAAGTTCCGCGGCCACCGACGACGCTGCGTGGAGCTCGCGCGGCCTTTCTGTGAACGATCCACGGTTCCTCTAGAATTCGAATTCCTATAAAAGTACATACGGTCTACACCTCTCGCCCACTCTCCTCGTGTCATATTCGCTACAGTGGTGCGAGCGGTCCTAGATTCATCGCCCACCGCCACAACGCGCCACCTCCGTTGCACTATAATCTCGCCTCTGACTTCCGACCACGAAGAAGAACCTATTCTTGGATTTCCCTTGGAGCAGTCTTAAAGCGAGCCAATGATTCCCTCGGTTAGGCTCCCCCTGCCCCCTTGATGCTCCGGCGATCTCTTCGTTCGCGGCATTCCATTCCAAACCAGTATACAAGTGGCCCCACGTCGCAAAACGAGATAAGCGCGCAACGTAATCCAATTCCCCGTCGAGCGCGCCTGCATGCGGAGCTCCGCATTAACCCAGGCGCGATCGCACGCGCAAGGATCACTCCCGATGTCTCCGCCGAGCCGCGCAAAAGAGGGGGGAGGGTGCAACACTAGGACTTCCCGGGAGGTCACCCATCCCAGTACTACTCTAGCCCAAACGCGCTTAACTGCGTAGTTCTGATGGGATCCGGTGCATTAACGCTGGTATGATCGCACCCGCAAAGGTGTCACCCCCTCCCCCTCTTCAAGGGAGACCGCCGAGCCACGGGGCCCATCCAAGGCCCTCGATCCAAAACGTTTCGGTGCAGGGGCTCGCGCCTCTTCCCCGGCTTGGCGGTGCCTCCCAGCGGAAGAACGGGTGAGCAAAAAAGGAAAAGAAGAGAGAGAAGAAAAAGGCATAAGTTCCGCGGCCACCGACGACGCTGCGTGGAGCTCGCGCGGCCTTTCTGAGAACGATCCACGGTTCTTCCAAAATTCGAATTCCTACAAAAGTACATATGGTCTACACCTCTCGCCCACTCTCCTCATGTCATATTTGCTACAGTGGTGCGAGCGGTCCTAGATTCATCGCCCACCACCTCAACGCGCCGCCTCCATTGCACTATAATCCCGCCTGTGACTTCCGACCACGATGAAGAACCTGTTCTCGGATTTCCCTTGGAGCAGTCTTAAAGCGAGCCGCTGTTTCCCTCGGTTAGGCTCCCCCTGCCCCCTTGATGCTCCGGCAATCACTTCGTTCGCGGCATTCCATTCCAAACCAGTATACAAGTGGCCCCGCGTCGCAGAACGAGATAAGCGCACAATGTAATCCAATTCCCCATCGTGCGCGCCAGCATGCGGAGCTCCGCATTAACCCCAGTGTGATCGCACCCGCAAGGATCACTCCCGCTGGCTCCGCCGAGCCGCGCAAAAGAGGCGGGAGGGTGCAAGACTAGGACTTCCCGGGAGGTCACCCATCCCAGTACTACTCTAGCCCAAGCGCACTTAACTGCGGAATTCTGATGGGATCCGGTGCATTAACGTTGGAGCTCGCGCGGCCTTTCCATGAACGATCCACGGTTCTTCAAAAATTCGAATTTCTACAAAAGTACATATGGTCTACACCTCTCACCCACTCTCCTCGTGTCATATTTGCTACAGTGGTGCGAGCGGTGCTAGGTTAATCGCCACAACGCGCCGCCTCCGTTGCACTGTAATCCCGCCTCAGACTTCCAACCACGAAGAAGAACCTGTTCTCGGATTTCCCATGGAGCAGTCTTAAAGCGAGCCGTCGTTTCCCTCGGTTAGGCTCCCCCTGCCCCCTTGATGCTCCGGCGATCTCTTCGTTCGCGGCATTCCATTCCAAACCAGTATACAAGTGGCCCCGCGTCGCAAAACGAGATAAGCGCGCAACGTAATCCAATTCCCCGTCGAGCGTGCCTGCATGCGAAGCTCCGCATTAACCCCGGCGTGATCGCACCCGCAAGGATCACTCCCGCTGGCTCCGCCGAGCCGCGCAAAAGAGGGGAAGGGTGCAACACTAGGACTTCCCAGGAGGTCACCCATCCCAGTACTACTCTAGCCCAAGCGCGCTTAACTGCGGAGTTCTGATGGGATCCGGTGCATTAACGCTGGTATGATCGCACCCACAAAGGTCTCGCCCCCTCCCCCTCTTCAAGGGAGACCGCCGAGCCATGGGGCCCATCCAAGGCCCTCGATCCGAAACGGTTCGGTGCAGGGGCTCACGCCTCTTCCCTGGCTTGGCGGCGCCTCCCAGCAGAAGAACGGGTGAGCAAAAAAGGAAAAGAAGAGAGAGAAGAAAAAGGCGTAAGTTCCGCGGCCACCAACGACGCTGCGTGGAGCTCGCGCGGCCTTTCCGAGAACGATCCACGGTTCTTCCAAAATTCGAATTCCTACAAAAGTACATATGGTCTACACCTCTCGCCCACTCTCCTCGTGTCATATTTTCTACAGTGGTGTGAGCGATCCTAGGTTCATCGCCCACCGCCTCAACGCGCCGCCTCCATTGCACTGTAATCCCGCCTGTGACTTCCGACCGCGAAGAAGAACCTGTTCTCGGATTTCCCTTAGAGCAGTCTTAAAGCGAGCCGTCGTTTCCCTCGGTTAGGCTCCCCCTGCCCCCTTGATGCTCCGGCAATCTCTTCGTTCGCGGCATTCCATTCCAAACCAGTATACAAGTGGCCCCGCGTCACAGAACGAGATAAGCGCGCAACGTAATCCAATTCCCCATCGTGTGCGCCTACATGTGGAGCTCCGCATTAACCCCGGTGCAATCGCACCCGCAAGGATCACTCCCGCTGGCTCCGCCGAGCCGCGCAAAAGAGGGGGGAGGGTGCAACACTAGGACTTCCCGGGAGGTCACCCATCCCAGTACTACTCTAGCCCTAGCGCGCTTAACTACGTAGTTCTGATGGGATCCGGTGCATTAACGGTGGTATGATCGCACCCGCAAAGGTCTCGCCCCCTCCCCCTCTTCAAGGGAGACCACCGAGCCATGGGGCCCATCCAGGGCCCTCGATCCGAAACGGTTCGGCGCAGGGGCTCGCGCCTCTTCCCCGGCTTGGCGGTGCCTCCCAGCGGAAGAACGGGTGAGCAAAAAAGGAAAAGAAGAGAGAGAAGAAAAAGGCGTAAGTTCCGCGGCCACCAACGACGCTGCGTGGAGCTCGCGTGGCCTTTCTGTGAACGCTCCACGGTTATTCAAAAATTCGAATTTCTACAAAAGTACATATGGTCTACACCTCTCGCCCACTCTCCTCGTGTCATATTTGCTACAGTGGTGCGAGCGGTCCTAGATTAATCGCCACAACGCGCCGCCTCCGTTGCACTGTAATCCCGCCTCTGACTTCCAACCACGAAGAAGAACCTGTTCTCGGATTTCCCTTGGAGCAGTCTTAAAGCGAGCCGTCATTTCCCTCGG
This sequence comes from Pinus taeda, assembly GCA_000404065.3. Taxonomy (NCBI): domain Eukaryota; kingdom Viridiplantae; phylum Streptophyta; class Pinopsida; order Pinales; family Pinaceae; genus Pinus; species Pinus taeda. The sequence continues at coordinate 21,035 of APFE031384205.1, read as the reverse complement.
TTAGGCTCCCCCTTCCCCCTTGATGCTCCGGCGATCTCTTCGTTCACAGCATTCCATTCCAAACCAGTATACAAGTGGCCCCGCGTCGCAAAACGAGATAAGCGCGCAACGTAATCCAATTCCCCGTCGAGCGCGCCTGCATGCGAAGCTCCGCATTAACCCCGGCGCGATCGCACCCGCAAGGATCACTCCCGCTGGCTCCGCCGAGCCGCGCAAAAGAGGGGGAGGGTGCAACACTAGGACTTCCCGGGAGGTCACCCATCCCAGTACTACTCTAGCCCAAGCGCGCTTAACTGCGGAGTTCTGATGGGATCCGGTGCATTAACGCTGGTATTATCGCACCCGCAAAGATCTCGCCCCCTCCCCCTCTTCAAGGGAGACCGCCGAGCCACGGGGCCCATCCAAGGCCCTCGATCCAAAACGTTTCGGTGCAGGGGCTCGCGCCTCTTCCCCGGCTTGGCGGTGCCTCCCAGCGGAAGAACGGGTGAGCAAAAAAGGAAAAGAAGAGAGAGAAGAAAAAGGCATAAGTTCCGCGGCCACCGACGACGCTGCGTGGAGCTCGCGCGGCCTTTCTGAGAACGATCCACGGTTCTTCCAAAATTCGAATTCCTACAAAAGTACATATGGTCTACACCTCTCGCCCACTCTCCTCATGTCATATTTGCTACAGTGGTGCGAGCGGTCCTAGATTCATCGCCCACCACCTCAACGCGCCGCCTCCATTGCACTATAATCCCGCCTGTGACTTCCGACCACGATGAAGAACCTGTTCTCGGATTTCCCTTGGAGCAGTCTTAAAGCGAGCCGCTGTTTCCCTCGGTTAGGCTCCCCCTGCCCCCTTGATGCTCCGGCAATCACTTCGTTCGCGGCATTCCATTCCAAACCAGTATACAAGTGGCCCCGCGTCGCAGAACGAGATAAGCGCACAATGTAATCCAATTCCCCATCGTGCGCGCCAGCATGCGGAGCTCCGCATTAACCCCAGTGTGATCGCACCCGCAAGGATCACTCCCGCTGGCTCCGCCGAGCCGCGCAAAAGAGGCGGGAGGGTGCAAGACTAGGACTTCCCGGGAGGTCACCCATCCCAGTACTACTCTAGCCCAAGCGCACTTAACTGCGGAATTCTGATGGGATCCGGTGCATTAACGTTGGAGCTCGCGCGGCCTTTCCATGAACGATCCACGGTTCTTCAAAAATTCGAATTTCTACAAAAGTACATATGGTCTACACCTCTCACCCACTCTCCTCGTGTCATATTTGCTACAGTGGTGCGAGCGGTGCTAGGTTAATCGCCACAACGCGCCGCCTCCGTTGCACTGTAATCCCGCCTCAGACTTCCAACCACGAAGAAGAACCTGTTCTCGGATTTCCCATGGAGCAGTCTTAAAGCGAGCCGTCGTTTCCCTCGGTTAGGCTCCCCCTGCCCCCTTGATGCTCCGGCGATCTCTTCGTTCGCGGCATTCCATTCCAAACCAGTATACAAGTGGCCCCGCGTCGCAAAACGAGATAAGCGCGCAACGTAATCCAATTCCCCGTCGAGCGTGCCTGCATGCGAAGCTCCGCATTAACCCCGGCGTGATCGCACCCGCAAGGATCACTCCCGCTGGCTCCGCCGAGCCGCGCAAAAGAGGGGAAGGGTGCAACACTAGGACTTCCCAGGAGGTCACCCATCCCAGTACTACTCTAGCCCAAGCGCGCTTAACTGCGGAGTTCTGATGGGATCCGGTGCATTAACGCTGGTATGATCGCACCCACAAAGGTCTCGCCCCCTCCCCCTCTTCAAGGGAGACCGCCGAGCCATGGGGCCCATCCAAGGCCCTCGATCCGAAACGGTTCGGTGCAGGGGCTCACGCCTCTTCCCTGGCTTGGCGGCGCCTCCCAGCAGAAGAACGGGTGAGCAAAAAAGGAAAAGAAGAGAGAGAAGAAAAAGGCGTAAGTTCCGCGGCCACCAACGACGCTGCGTGGAGCTCGCGCGGCCTTTCCGAGAACGATCCACGGTTCTTCCAAAATTCGAATTCCTACAAAAGTACATATGGTCTACACCTCTCGCCCACTCTCCTCGTGTCATATTTTCTACAGTGGTGTGAGCGATCCTAGGTTCATCGCCCACCGCCTCAACGCGCCGCCTCCATTGCACTGTAATCCCGCCTGTGACTTCCGACCGCGAAGAAGAACCTGTTCTCGGATTTCCCTTAGAGCAGTCTTAAAGCGAGCCGTCGTTTCCCTCGGTTAGGCTCCCCCTGCCCCCTTGATGCTCCGGCAATCTCTTCGTTCGCGGCATTCCATTCCAAACCAGTATACAAGTGGCCCCGCGTCACAGAACGAGATAAGCGCGCAACGTAATCCAATTCCCCATCGTGTGCGCCTACATGTGGAGCTCCGCATTAACCCCGGTGCAATCGCACCCGCAAGGATCACTCCCGCTGGCTCCGCCGAGCCGCGCAAAAGAGGGGGGAGGGTGCAACACTAGGACTTCCCGGGAGGTCACCCATCCCAGTACTACTCTAGCCCTAGCGCGCTTAACTACGTAGTTCTGATGGGATCCGGTGCATTAACGGTGGTATGATCGCACCCGCAAAGGTCTCGCCCCCTCCCCCTCTTCAAGGGAGACCACCGAGCCATGGGGCCCATCCAGGGCCCTCGATCCGAAACGGTTCGGCGCAGGGGCTCGCGCCTCTTCCCCGGCTTGGCGGTGCCTCCCAGCGGAAGAACGGGTGAGCAAAAAAGGAAAAGAAGAGAGAGAAGAAAAAGGCGTAAGTTCCGCGGCCACCAACGACGCTGCGTGGAGCTCGCGTGGCCTTTCTGTGAACGCTCCACGGTTATTCAAAAATTCGAATTTCTACAAAAGTACATATGGTCTACACCTCTCGCCCACTCTCCTCGTGTCATATTTGCTACAGTGGTGCGAGCGGTCCTAGATTAATCGCCACAACGCGCCGCCTCCGTTGCACTGTAATCCCGCCTCTGACTTCCAACCACGAAGAAGAACCTGTTCTCGGATTTCCCTTGGAGCAGTCTTAAAGCGAGCCGTCATTTCCCTCGGTTAGGCTCCCCCTTCCCCCTTGATGCTCCGGCGATCTCTTCGTTCACAGCATTCCATTCCAAACCAGTATACAAGTGGCCCCGCGTCGCAAAACGAGATAAGCGCGCAACGTAATCCAATTCCCCGTCGAGCGCGCCTGCATGCGAAGCTCCGCATTAACCCCGGCGCGATCGCACCCGCAAGGATCACTCCCGCTGGCTCCGCCGAGCCGCGCAAAAGAGGGGGAGGGTGCAACACTAGGACTTCCCGGGAGGTCACCCATCCCAGTACTACTCTAGCCCAAGCGCGCTTAACTGCGGAGTTCTGATGGGATCCGGTGCATTAACGCTAGTATGATCACACCCACAAAGGTCTCGACCCCTCCCCCTCTTCAAGGGAGACCGCCGAGCCACGGGGCCCATCCAGGGCCCTCGATCCGAAATGGTTCGGCGCAGGGGCTCGTGCCTCTTCCCTGGCTTGGCGGCGCCTCCCAATGGAAGAACGGGTGAGCAAAAAAGGAAAAGATGAGAGAGAAGAAAAAGGCGTAAGTTCCGCGGCCACCGACGACGCTGCGTGGAGCTCGCGCGGCCTTTCCGAGAATGATCCACGGTTCTTCCAAAATTCGAATTCCTACAAAAGTACATATGGTCTACACCTCTCGCCCACTCTCCTCGTGTCATATTTACTACAGTGGTGCGAGCGGTCCTAGATTCATCGCCCACCGCCTCAACGCGCCGCCTCCATTGCACTGTAATCCCGCCTGTGACTTCCGACCACGAAGAAGAACCTGTTCTCGGATTTCCCTTGGAGCAGTCTTAAAGCGAGCCGCCGTTTCCCTCGGTTAGGCTCCCCCTGCCCCCTTGATGCTCCGGCAATCTCTTCGTTCGCGGCATTCCATTCCAAACCAGTATACAAGTGGCCCCGCGTCGCAGAACGAGATAAGTGCGCAACGTAATCCAATTCCCGTCGTGCGCGCCTGCATGCGGAGCTCCGCATTAACCCCGGTGCGATCGCACCCGCAAGGATCACTCCCGCTGGCTCCGTTGAGCCGCGCAAAAGAGGGGTGAGGGTGCAACACTAGGACTTCCCGGGAGGTCACCCATCCCAGTACTACTCTAGCCCAAGCGCGCTTAACTGCGGAATTCTTATGGGATCCGGTGCATTAACGTTGGTATGATCGCACCCGTAAAGGTCTCGCCGCTCCCCCTCTTCAAGGGAGACCGTCGAGCCACGGGGCACATCCAGGGCCCTCGATCCGAAACGGTTCGGTGCAGGGGCTCACGCCCCTTCCCCGGCTTGGCGGCGCCTCCCAGCGGAAGAACGGATGAGCAAAAAAGGAAAAGAAGAGAGAGAAGAAAAAGGCGTAAGTTCTGCGGCCACCGACGACGCTGCGTGGAGCTCGCGCGGCCTTTCCGTGAACGATCCACGGTTCTTCCAGAATTTTTATTCCTACAAAAGTACATATGGTCTACACCTCTCGCCCACTCACCTCGTGTCATATTTGCTACAGTGGTGCGAGCGGTCCTAGATTCATCGCCCACTGCCACAACGCGCCGCCTCCGTTGCACTGTAATCCCGCCTGTGACTTCCGACGACGAAGAAGAACCTATTCTCGGATTTCCCTTGGAGCAGTCTTAAAGCGAGCCGACGTTTCCCTCGGTTAGGCTCCCCCTGCCCCCTTGATGCTCCGGCGATCTCTTCGTTCGCGGAATTCCATTCCAAACCAGTATACAAGTGGCCCCGCGTCGCAAAACGAGATAAGCGCGCAACGTAATCCAATTCCCCATCGAGCGCGCCTGCATGCGGAGCTCCGCATTAACCCCGGCGCGATCGCACCCGCAAGGATCACTCCCGCTGGTTCCGCCGAGCCGCGCAAAAGAGGGGGGAGGGTGCAACACTTGGACTTCCCAGGAGGTCACCCATCCCAGTACTACTCTAGCCCAAGCGCACTTAACTGCGGAATTCTGATGGGATCCAGTGCATTAATGTTGGTATCATCGCACCCGCAAAGGTCTCGCCGCTCCCCCTCTTCAAGGGAGACCGTCGAGCCACGGGGCCCATCCAGGGCCCTCGATCCGAAACGGTTCGGCGCAGGGGCTCGCGCCCCTTCCCCGGCTTGGCGACGCCTCCCAGCAGAAGAACGGATGAGCAAAAAAGGAAAAGAAGAGAGAGAAGAAAAAGGCGTAAGTTCCGCGGCCACCGACGACGCTGCTTGGAGCTCGCGCGGCCTTTCCGTGAACGATCCACGGTTCTTCCAAAATTCGAATTCCTACAAAAGTACATATGGTCTACACCTCTCGCCCACTCTCCTCATGTCATATTCGCTACAGTGGTGCGAGCGGTCCTAGATTCATCGCCCACCGCCTCAACGCGCCTCCTCCGTTGCACTGTAATCCCGCCTGTGACTTCCAACCACAAAGAAGAACCTATTCTCGGATTTCCCTTGGAGCATTCTTAAAGCGAGCCGCCGTTTCCCTCGGTTAGGCTCCCCCTGCCCCCTTGATGCTCCAGCGATCTCTTCGTTCACGGCATTCCATTCCAAACCAGTATACAAGTGGCCCCGCGTCGCAGAACGAGATAAGCGCGCAACGTAATCCAATTCCCCGTCGTGCGCGACTGCATGCGGAGCTCCGCATTAACCCCAGTGCGATCGCACCCGCAAGGATCACTCCCGCTGGCTCCGCCGAGCCGCGCAAAAGAGGGGTGACAGTGCAACACTTGGACTTCCCAGGAGGTCACCCATCCTAGTACTACTCTAGCCCAAGCACGCTTAACTGCGGAGTTCTGATGGGATCCGGTGCATTAACGCTGGTATGATCGCACTGCAAAGGTCTTGCCCCCTCGCCCTCTTCAAGGGAGACGGCCGAGCCACGGGGCCCATCCAGGGCCCTCGATCCGAAACGGTTCGGCGCAGGGGCTCGTGTTAGGGTCCCACCCTAACCCCCTTATTCATGTCATGGGATCACGTCATAGTCAAGCGTCAATAAAGCCCATATTAATATTTGTAAGTGGTTAACCCAGTTAGTTGCAAATGGGACCACAATTAGTTGTAAATGGGCGGTAGTATTAAATAAAGGTTAAATGGGCGGTAGTATTAGATAGATGGTATTAATAAAACCCACGATATGCCCATGGTATTGCATGTATGAGTCATATATAAAGGATAGAGATTCCCTGCGAGGAGCATCGTGTCTTATTTTGTAATTGAGCTCTGCTCTATTGGAGGTTGCCCCCTCGAAGAGGCAAGTGAACATTACTCTCTGAATAATAAAATCATTGCTATTTTGTGTTCTGGGTATCTTTTCTTCGCATATTCTATATTTGGGTATCATTTGCATGTTAAGAGCATAACAAGTGGTATCATAGCACTTTCTAGGGCCGGTGGGATCTCCATTTCGTAGCAATTTTTTTTTTGGTTAGAGACATGTTCTGGCGTCTTTAAACCACGGGATCTGTCGTTGAGCGCATAAATCTGCGGAATTGGGGAGGCATGCACGAAAGAAATACAAGAGGTGGTCATGTCTGTTGGACTCCCTTGTAACCCCTGTGGGTACCCCTTTGAGTAGTAGCGCATTAGACAGAACCGTGCACAGACTATCTTCCACGTACCCTCTGGGTATATCGGAAGCCCCCTAGGCTCCTTTGAAACCTTGCCATAGATAAACCGTCAGCCGTCTTGTGGCTATAGTACACCAAGAACAGCACTCAGAGAGATTACTCACCCGTACGATAGGGTAGTCGGGTTGTACAGTTAAGGGTACGGTCAATCCTCCTTAGTTAGAGCCCTGAAACATTGGGCCAAGTACTACTGCCAGACCCTTATGTATATCGTGATCTGTAGCACCTAACACTCCTCAAGACCATAGTTCCCTTTTCTATAGGGGGATAACACATCATCTATTCCAGATCCGTTGGTGCAAAGGAGTGCAGCCGCAGAAGAAATCAGTCATTCAGATCTATTAAGATCCAACAGATCTGCAGTTGCAGTCTATTCCACCACCAGATCCGCCATTCAGATCTCTCATATCCACTAGGTCGGAGTTGTGGAGAAGGGTTCCTGTACCGGGGTATAATTTTCACAGGACTTTTGGCCGCAGTGACATTTTGAGGATTTGACAACTGCAGTATTGATCTAGCCCATCAGAATCAGAACGATGAGCAGAGCGTGGTGGTACTATTCAATTATTAGTGAAAAAAATTTTGTGGCGGTCCCCATTTTTCATCAAGTTGGTGTATGGTAGCAACAAGAGCTCAAGCGATGGCCAATGAAAGGATGGACAAACTTGAAGAAACCATAAACTTCCTCCACAGTATGGTTAATGGATTAAGTATCCAGATCCAGCAAATAATCCCCAAGGACAAGGAGCACGCCCATGAGGAGGAGTCTAATTGCAATGGATACCATGACGGTGAGTCTAGCCGCTCTCCTCACGGCTGACACACCCTCCCACAACCCAGTCAGTGACCTCCCAAGTTAGATATGCATAAATTTGATGGTTCTCACCCATCGGCATGGATAGCGCAAATGGAGCAGTATTTCAAATTAAATCGCATCTTAAATGATGTGACTCAGCTTATGTTGGGGAGCATGTACCTGGACAATGAAAGGTGGCAATGGTGGGAATGGCATCAACGTCCCAGTGGAGCTTTTAGGACTTGGAACCAATTTACAAAAGCTCTTCAAGACCGCTTTGACCAGGAATCCTCTTTTTTGGGTCGTCTTACTAAGCTCTGACAGACTGGCACAGTGGAGGAATATATTACAGCTTTTGAATCCTTAGCCTTCTGTAATTGGGGTCTCTCAGATGCGTTTTACACAGAATGTTTTATCAGTGGTCTTAAAGAAGCTATTAGAGCCCAAGTCCTACTGCACCACCCCCCCTCATGGACGGAGGCTTGCAAGGTAGCTTGTAACATGGAGCGTGCATTAGCATCCCAATACAGTCGCCCAAATTTCTCTGCTAAAGGTCGAGCTCCACAGGCTCACAACACGACTCAAACACTTAAGGTCCAAAAGGTGTCGCCGACGGAAATGGAAGAAAGGAGAAAGCAAGGCCTATGCTACTACTGTGATGAAAAATACTCCCCAGGTCATAAATGCAAGGAGCCCAATTTTTTTCAAATTGATGCCACTGACTACAGCTCAACAGAAGAAGATCCACCACTGGAGGAACATGAGCCGCTAGAGGAAGATAACCAACAGGACAATGTCTCTAACGAACCAGTTATTTCGTTGCATGATTTGGCAGGGATTTCTTCCCCTCAAACTCTCAAAATCAGAGGGTTTATTAAACATCGCCCAGTCGTAGTTTTGATTGATAGTGGAAGTACACATAATTTCATCCATCAAAAAGTCGCAGAAACAGTGCATTGTTTTGTACGAGCAGTTTCTAATTTCCAAGTTCAAATTGTGGATGGAGGCACAATGAAATGTGAAGGCCGTTGTGAAAATGTCAAACTTCAAATGGGGGATTATCAGTTGAAAACCCACATGTTTGCCATACACATGGGGGGTTGCGACATTATCCTCGGCGTTGAATGGCTCCGCACTCTTGGGCCAATCACAATGGATTTCCAGGAGTTGTATATGAGTTTTAAGCAGAACAACCACACACATACCCTCCGTGGACTCCAGGCGGGAGCCCCCTCTATCAT
>APFE031384205.1:0-10369 GCA_000404065.3 Pinus taeda | reverse complement strand
GGAAACCGTCAACACACCAGGCACATTACAACCATTGCCCATTCCGGCATCAATTTGGACGGAGGTTTCTATGGATTTTATTACAGGTCTTCCAAAGTCAGGGAACAAGTCAGTCATCATGGTGGTTGTGGGCCGATTGTCGAAGTATGCTCATTTTTGTGCTCTTCCCCACTCGTTTACACCAACTTTGGTTGCTCAATCTTTCATGGATCAGATCTTCAAATTGCATGGCATGCCCACTTCTATTGTGTCCGACCGCGACCCGATCTTCACCAGCAATTTTTGGCATGAACTCTTCAGAATACAAGGCACTCAACTAAAAGTCAGTACTTCCTATCATCCGCATACAGATGGTCAAACTGAAGCCGTCAACAAATGTCTAGAAACCTACCTTAGGTGTTTCACTTCAGAAAAACAACACTTTTGGGTATAGTGGCTACCTCTGGCTGAATGGTGGTATAACACCAACTATCATGCCACCACCAAAATGACTCCCTATGAAGCAGTATATGGTCAACTCCTGCCTTCACCTACTTCGTATCTCAAGGGATGCTCAAAAGTCCAAGCAGTGGATCAACTCCTACAACATCGCGCAACTATGCTCGCCCATCTTCGAGAGAATCTTCATCAAGCTCAGAACCACATGAAGCAACAGGTAGACCAGCATCGCTCAAAGCACCAATTTCAAGAAGGGGATTAGGTCTTTTTACGGCTCCAACCATATAAGCAAACATCACTCAAAGACAAGGGATGTCAGAAACTCTCTCCCAAATTCTACGGACCATATCAAGTACTTCAGGGCATTGGAGAAGTGGCCTACAAGTTGGCTTTGCCACTTACTGCAAAAATCCATCCAGTTTTTCATGTCTCATGCCTCAAGAAAGTGATTGGGAACAATTGCAGAATTTAGACTAGTCTACCGGAATTGGACGAAGAAGGGTCCATCTGGCTTCAACCAGAACAGGTCCTCGACACACGAGTCAAGCAACTGCGCGGCCGCATGATTAAGGAAGTCCTAGTCAAATGGAAAGACACCTCTCCAGAAGATGCAACTTGGGAGCGAGCCACTATTCTGCAGCAGTTTCCGCAGCTTCAGCATTGAGGACAAGGCTAGTCTTAAGGGGGTGAGCATGTTAGGGTCCCACCCTAACCCCATTATCTATGTAATGGGACCACGTCATAGTCAAGAGTCAATAAAGCCCATATTAATAATTGTAAGTGGTTAATCCACAATTAATAAAGGAACCACAGCTAGTTGCAAATGGGTTGTAGTATTAGATAGATGGTGTTAGTAATACGCGGTATTGGCCCGTGGTATTACACGTAGGAGTCATATATAAAGGATAGAAACTCCCTGCGAGGATCATCGTGTCTTATTTTTGTAATCGAGCTCTGCTCTATTGGAGGTTGCCCCCTCGAAGAGGCAGGTAAACATTACTCTCTGAATAATAAAATCATTGCCAGTCTGTGTTCTCGGTATCTTTTCTTCGCATATTTTGTGTTCTCAGTCTCTTTTCTTCGCATATTCTATATTTGGGTATCATTTGTAGGTTAAGAGAATAACACTATGCAACATTACAATATTATTGAGGATTTAGTTCAAGCACCTTCGCCGATGTCTCCCTTCGGAGTTCTCCAATCCTGTCCAATGCAACGGATGTCATTGTTTTCTGTTATAGGTGTTATCGATCCTTCTGATTTGATTCTGATTACTTTCGATGTAGAGAATCATGTCCCTCTTCTTCATCACTAGATTGCATTTCTAATACAGTTCCTTATCAAAGGAAATATTTTTTATCGAACGGTTATTGATGAAGGCACCTCAACCCACATCATCTTAGTTTCGTGTTGGAAAGCCATTGGCTCTCCCTGTCTTAACCAGTCTCCTAATACTTTAAAAGCCTTTGATGGTGGAGGTTCATGTCCATATGGAATTCTCATGAACTTGTTCATTACATTAGAAGGAAATACTGTTGAATTAGAAGTACAATTTGTAGATGCCAATCTCAACTACAACATTCTTCTTGGTTCCGCATACTTTGTTTTCCTCATGAAGGAAAAATTGTCACGGTTTATCAACCATCCTTATTTTCTTCTGGTTCATCGAACTACAATGTTCCTTACATGGTAAATACTGAGATTCCTTATGAGAGTGTGGGGGCACATCTCTTCAAAGAATCTGCTTTAATGGGCACCTTTTCTTTCCCACCTCTGAATTTTCATTCGGTAAATATGATATCGAACTCTATGGATACTTGGATTATCCCTACTAAAGATCAAATTAATTCATTTGGCGATCCTATGCCTTTAAGTCCATTGGAGATAAATTATCAAGAAATTGTCTTAGCTTCGATGACCACATCAGAAAGTCATATTGTATTCAGTATGAACCTGGACACTTATGTGCCATCTCCCTGGATGGTTTCTTAGGATTCTCTGAATCCTTTGAACGAGACATTCCCTACCGATGAGAGTATCGTTGAGCTCATGTCTTTGGATGAAATTCCATGGAACAATTTACATCATCATTCTTCTTTTCTTCCTAGGCTCGATGAAATTCCTTCCTGTCTTGAAGCCTATGATTCTCATTCTCCTACACCTCCACATTAGACACCTCCCCTAGTGCATGAAGTCTTGTTGGATGGTAATATGGGAAACATCACTGCTACAATGCCTCTTGACATTTTCGTTAAAGTAGAAATTGTCGAGAACATTAATATTGGGGTTTCCTGTTCTATAGATGAGATCAGGATTTATACTCATCTTTCTAAAGAATTCCGAGACATTTTCTCTTGGTCATATGAGGAAATGCCCTATATCGATCCAACCATTGTGGTGCATGAGATTCTGACTAATCCTGGTGCTAAGGCTATTCGACAATGGCTTTGCCTTGTGCACCCTCAAAAGGTTGCTGCTATCGAATCAGAAGTATAGAAACTTTTGAAAGTGGGTTTCATTTATCCTATTCCATTGATGAATTGGGTATCCAATATCGTCCTTGTTGCCAAAAAGCAAGGCGTGATACGTGTTTGTGTTGATTACTGCAATATCAACCTCGCATGTCCTAAGGACAATTATCCTACTCCCTTTAACGACCAAATCATTGATGAATGCACTGGGACTAAGATTTTTTCGTTGATGGATGATTTTTTTGGCTATAACCAGACTAATATTCTAGCTACCGATCAGCATAAAATTAGCTTTATCTATCCCTTGGGTACTTTCGCTTACACAAATATTCCTTTCGGTTTGAAGAATGTTGGTGCTACCTTCCAACTAGCAATGTCTTATGCATTTCATGACATTTGACACATTGTTTATCCATACCTGGACAACTTACTAGCTCATTCGGATAAATGTCATGACCATTTTGATCACTTAAGAGCTATCTTTTTATGATGTTAGCCTTACAATATCCGTCTCAATCCACACAAGTGTGTGTTTTGCGTCGAGTTTGGCTCACTCTTAGGTTTTGTGGTGTCTTCCAAAGGTATGAGGATTGATCCAATGAAAGATGAGGCCATAATCAATTTAGCCCCCCCCCCACATTATTAATACAATTGTAGAGCCTACAGGGAAAATATAATTTTCTCCATTGATTTGTCCTTAATTACATTGAACTTGCCAAGGGTTTTACTCGCTTACTTAAGAAGGGGATTCCTTTTATTTGGGATGAATTTTCCCAGGAATCCTTCGATGCTTTATAGAATGTGTTTATTAGTGCTCCTTTACTACATCCCCCCAAATATCATTGCGATTACTTCTTGTATTTGGCTGCAACTGATACCACTATTTGTATGGTGTTAGTTCAGGATGACAATGACGATGACGAGCATGTGGTTTATTATCTGATCTAGAATCTTCTTGATACTGAGTCTTGATATGCTCATGTCGAGAATCTTACCTTGGTGACAGTGCATGTCGTCCAAAGATTTCAACATTAAATTCTGTTACGGAAAAGCACTGTGATTTCTTATTGTAACCCCATGACATATATACTAACTCTTCAGTTATTGGGGGGGGAATATTCCAAATGGGTCATTATCCTACAGGATTTTGATTTCGAATTTACTGCTGCCAAATCAGACAAATCACTAGTCTTTTCTTAGTTGATATGTGCTCTTCCATCTGCAAGCACTCCAACTGATTTTAATGGGCATATACTGGATGAAAATTTGTTTCTAACCAGCACTCTTGACCCATGGTATGGTGACATTATTGTTTATCTCCAAACCTAGACTTTTTGATTTGCATTGTCCCAATCTGACCGACGTTGCATTCGACATCAGCCCCAACCCTATTCGATCCCTGGTGATACATTGTATCGAGTTGGTGTGGACTCTGTTCTTCGTAGATGTCTCACCCTTAAAGAGGCTCAGCGGGTATTAAATGATTAGAACTCTCGTGTGTGTGGTGGTCATATGTCTAGATATGCCACTCCTTACAAAATCCTCCACATAGGTTATTTCTAACCTTCTATCTTCAAAGACTTCATTCTAGGTATCCAGAAATGGCATGAATGCTAGATTTTCAACCGCAAGTAGTGCACCCCACCTACAGCCCTACACCAAATAATCACTGTTGCCCCATTTTCCAAATGGGGCATTGATTTCATGACATGTAACCGTCACTCACCTGGGGGGCATGGTTATATCATTGCCGTCGTCGACTATTTTACTAAATGGGTCGAGGCGATGCCTACATACAATGTTGACGGTATTACTGCTACACAATTCCTTTTTAACCACATCATAGCACGTTTTGGTGTCCCTCAAGCTATCGTGACATACCATGGATCACATTTTCATCATCACATGATGGCAGAGTTGACTGCTCAGTTCGGCCTTCGACATGATATATCAACTTCTTATTATCCATAAGCCTATTTTCATGTTGAAGCAATCAATAAAGTTTTGATTCTTATGCTTCAACGTACTATTGGGAAGAACCTAAACAATTGGAATTTAATTTTATTCTCAGCTCTTCTGGCTTACATAACTTCTACTACGACGACCACTGGATTCACTCCATTCCAACCAGTGTATGGTTTAGAGGAAACTATTCCAATCAATTGTGAAATCCCTTTGCTAAAGCTAGCTATTGAACTTCTTCTCAATACCTCACCTGAAGAGGAGTGACTACTGTATCTTGAGAGATGTGAAGAGACTCACCACATTTTTTTGATGGTCATCGATCTTGTAATAAGGAGATACCTGTAGAAAATAACCGCACATGCTTCTCATTATCTTGTTTTCTAGCATGAGACCATTTGTGTAAAAGGAATTTTTTTAATTCTTCATGAGGAATGCTTAATAACTTCTTACTCTCAAGTGAGCCCCACCATATGGCAGCCTTGTCTTCCAAAAGATTCCATAAATATTTCCAACGTTTTGGCCATAATGAATTTTGTCTTTCTATGACTTTTTCAATATTAGGACCATTATATTTCCCTACAAAAAATTTCTTGCTAGAAGCGATGAAGACGGTTTTGACAAAAAAATCACTTTGGAAAAAATTTTAAATTGACACAACTAGATCAATATTTCTTAGAATCCTTATTATAACCTATTTTTGGAATTGGAACGACCATTTTGCATCTTTCAATGCGATAGAAATTCCCATCTAGGCACTCAGGAATTTCAGATTCGCATTGCAACTTTCCCCTCATCACAAAAAATTCTAAAAAATGAGCTGATTTTAAATCAACGATATCTCCCTCATGTGGAATTTGACTCGACCGATATTTTTTTTTTTCATAATTTTTCAATATGATATCAGATATGAAAATAGTTTCTTGAAATTCCCCTCAAAACCTACAAAAATCAGGAGTTTTCGTGAGAAAAAAATTGTGCAACACAACTGATTTTTAAATGAGCGATATCTTCCCCATCCAAACTCTGATTCCATCTCTTAAATTAGAATTAAAAACCCACTTTATATTCAAGTCTCATTTATCTTTTTTGTGACCTATTAGCCTCGCTGGCAAAAGGCCCAAAATTGGATCCATATATGCTCTTAAAGTTTCCAAATTTGCTTAAAATCATCCCAAGGGATCTAAAAATGCTCTTGAGATATTCACCATTTGCTCAAAATCATCCAAAGGTCAAAATCAGCACAAGAGGAGAGCCCTTGGAAGGGTCAAAATACACTATCGGGAGGCAAAAAACACTTGAAAAACCATGAAAAAACCAAAATCGCAAGTTTAAACACTGAAAGAATAGAAACTGTTAGATCTGACCGATCAACGACCCAGATCTAAGTGGCTAATCACAATTGGCGCTGCAGAGAGGACAACTTAAAGAAGGGCCGTAGGACACCGCTGATCAGTGATATCCGATGATCGGATGGACAGGTCGCATCAGCGAGGTATCGACAATTTAAGAAACGGCCCTGGGCATGAGCGATAAGCGATTGTGATCGGATTGCATCGCTATATCGCAATGGAATAACACTAAGGGGTGAGGCCTATGACAAGTATATGGGCGATGCGATAAATGGACTTGAGGGTTATATATACTATATTTGATAATCTTTCAGGTCTGCCGGTAGGACGATTTTAATAAATTTTCAATGTATTTTGTTATATAACAAAATACAAAGGAACATAGGGTAGTCCCGATAGCGATGAAGCCCTGACCCGAAAGGGTCCTAGAAGTGAAGTATATAAAATTTGAGATCTACGGAAAGCCATTTTAATGTATTTTAGATATTTTCAATATAAAGGGAAAATCACAAAACTCATAGGATTTCGGGAAAGCCAAAGGTGATAAGTGGTTTAGGCCAAGCCCCGCCCCATGCCATACAATACGCCACATGTCGAGGATGAGGAGAGGGAAAACCACCCTCATAGGGCTGTTAACTCCAGTACAAAAGAGCCGCTCAAAATGGATCATCACTGTTGGATCTAGAACTCCCAGATCAACGGTGGAGATGTGATATCACCCCAAAGGTGGAATCGATCGATATATATATCCCAATTTTGAGGACTTTTGAAGTTTGAAAAGGACAGAGAGGGGTGGGATTTCTCCATATTGCTTTGTTTTATGTTTAAAATAGAAACAATACGAAAATATTATTCTGTATTTATAGAAATCATGCATTGCTAACATTTGAAAGGGTACAACACAACACAGCCTGCCCAACACAACCACAACAACAGAGATCATGGAGCAGACATCGCAGCTAGCCCAAAACATAAATTTCATGCGCATCTATAGTGCAACACAGCTGGAAACACAATCTGTCATAAGGCATCAACAACGCACCTTATCCAAAACCAACAAGTGATCATGGAGCATGCCTAGCATGAGAGAGCTCCTAGACAGTGCATCAAAGTACCTGAAGGTGGTTATTCCTCTATAAGAAGGAGAAAACCTCCAAGGCATGGTTGCCTATTTAGTGAATGAAACAATTAAGGGATAGAGAGAACAGATTAAGGCTTTGAGCCTTTGAGAGCTCAGGAACCTGGTAAAAGGCCTATAAAAGGGTGAAAACTAAATGTAGTAGGGGTTCAACTTCTGGAGATTTTTGCTACTTTGTTCCTTCAAGATTCTCATCTTCATTCTAGCAATATAAGCTTCTTTTTGTATTATATGTTCAATGTCCATTTTCTTTGTTGTTCTATGTTTGCACTTGAATAGGTTATTTATGTTTTCTCCTCTATCTAATGTGAGATAACTGTCATCTTATCTCTACATTGATAAATTAGACTTTCAAGTTTCATTTACTTCTTGTAGCTGGCCATTCATATGTGTTTATGTATGCAATCTGGTGGTACAGTCAGTATTCTCCATCTATCCATTAAATTATAAACTATTGAGCATTAGTAGTCCAAAGCCTTGTATTATTCATGGTGTTCATGCATGTCTTGAGTGAAAATAGAGCTGAAATGGTTATCTGACTTGATCCAAACCATCATCCATTCCAATAGTTCTCAGAACAATATTGAAGATTATATGTTACCAGGCATCTCTGAGCTGCAACCTAGGAGAGTTTCGTGAAGAGAGAACATAATTGTTGTTGTTGCGAGGGAGAGGAAACTAAAGCTCATCTTCCGTGGGAAATGACATAGATCCATATTTGATGATATACAAATTCTGAGCACTTTTTTGGCTGTGATAATATATCTATCAACTCTACTAGAGGCTAAACATCTTGGCAACTCTACTTCATAGTTCTGGCTCAGTTTGTGAGGCATACTCTAAGAAATATTCTGAAATAACAAGTTGACCGAGTACTTGAACCTAAAAAGATCATCAAAGAGAGAAAGGTATTTTAGAAAGGACCATCATGTTCAGGTAAACTAAAAAAGCTCCTATATCTCTTCAAGAAAGTCTTGTAATAGAACAAATACATGTTGAGAGTATAGCATTTAATACTAGCAGTGAAGAAAAACTCTTAGAGATTCATAAGGCTGCTTATTCTTTAGGTTCTTCTTTTGTTGTAAACCCAAAGGAAACCTCACCTCCTATCCATCGTACTCCTTTAGTCTTATTAGTCACTCCTCAACCCTCCATGATTCATACTGCCACTACTCTTTTAGCCACCATAGCCATGGCAGGTCTACAAGCACGTACCAAAATGGAAAAAATCATAGCTGCTAGGTATGGGTGTCTAATATTGCCTACTCCTTTAGATGCCATGCCTCTTCGAGAATATCATAAATGTAGGCCTAAGTTCACTTGGAATGAAGGTGTTACTATTGAAGAACATCTTGAGTCATTCTATAACTATGCCGATAACCTGGACATTAGTGAAGATGATGTATGGATGAGAGAATTTGTCGAAAGCCTAGATGGAGAGGCTAGAAAATGGTTCAGAGAACTAATCCCAAGATCTATAGCAAATATTAAGGCTTTAGATGATGCATTTCTAAAGAATTGGGGGGTAAAGAAGGATCTCCTCTACTACCACACTGAGCTTGGCAACTTAAAGAGAGAAAATGGTGAGTTGTTGTATGATTTTAATAAGAGGTTTAGCCGTATGTATAGCAAGATACCAGGTGAAGTAAAACCCACTACTACCTCTACTAAACTCACTTATTCCAGTGCTTTCGCTTCTGACTTCTGCCTACTATTGAAGGAGAGGCAATGTGCTACTTTAGCTAACATGTAGGATGCATCCTTGGAAGTGGAATCAAACTTCATGGCTGCAGAGAAGCTCAACAGAAATGTTGATAGAAGAAGATAGATGGGAGAGCCTTCATCATCCTCTGATCCTAAGAGAGATAAAATGACCAAAATGATAGAGTCATTAGCCTCTAAAATCTCCAAATTAAAGGTTGAGTAGCACCCCGGGAAAGGGAGAGTTCCTAAAACCTTTGCTCCTAGAAATCCAAATTGAAATCCATATAGAATGACTAATTAGCAGTTACAAATTTTGCAAAGAAGCAAAGATGCCAATGAAGACCGAACGGTGAAGGCCCCTTTTCAAAATGCAGTCATGGAAGAAGAGCAGTTTGAAGAAGATGATGAGATCCATTGTCTAGAAGACAAAGGAAATGCTTCCTTTTTGACCTCATCTGCTTATGAAAAGTCATTGTTCAATGACCAGATTAGCCAAGAATGGGGTGGTGAAGCTATTCTATAAATTGAAGATCAACAAAGATATAATATGAGGTCAAAGATGAATAATGCGAAGGAACCTCCTATTCAAAGAGTTGTTGTCCCTGCAGTACAACAAGCTAATAAGAAAAAGCAACCAACAGTTGATCCCATCATCCTCAAAGCTCCATCTCATGAGGTAAGAGGCCTTGACGAGTCTCCTTCTCCTTTCAGTTTTCAATCATAAATTCAGAAGCTAAGAATACCTATGCCTTTGATTGAACTAGTGAAGAATGAGTCCTTGAAAATATCCATCCTCGAGGCCCTTAAGCCTAAAGCCATCCAAGCCTCCAGTGAATATGTAAATCTACAAGATGACAAGCCAACTATTATTCTCAGCCCAATGATTGAAAATTGTGAAGACAGCTCCCCATCATTCTATGTCTCTCTAACTATTCATCAAAAAATCCTTCACAACTGCCTTTTGGACACTGGAGCCAGCCATAATCTAATGCCCAAGGCTGTCGTGGATGAGTTGGGTCTTGATATCACCAAACCTTATCATGACCTATTTTCTTTTGACTCTAGAAAAGTGAAATGCCTAGGATTAATCAAGGACCTAGCCAACACTTTGTCTTAGTTTCCCATGAATAGCATGATGATGGATATTGTGGTAGCAGATGTACCCCCCAAGTTTGGCATGGTACTTTCCAGAGGTTGGATCAAGAGATTAGGTGGATCATTACAAAATTATCTATCCTATGCTACTGTCCCAGTCTTTGGAGGTGAGAGAAAGAGATTACACACAGAAGCTCAGTTGGCTTATA
>APFE031384192.1:5786-37332 GCA_000404065.3 Pinus taeda | reverse complement strand
ATTTGGAAGGATCCCTAAAGGTCGACTGGTTCCTTTGTTGAAGCCTGTTAGATTTCTCATTTCAGGCAAAAGCGATGGCAAACCAAGCGCTTTCCAAGTAGTTGAGGAAAGGATACTCACAGAAACCCCTTCATCGATGATGGTACCGGCCATAACCATTCTACAAGCTTGTACAATGATTCTGAATGGTACACTAGCTGGTAAACGGGGTCTGCCTAGTAGATTCCAGTCGAAGGAAACGACTAGGTCGCTTGGTGGTGGGACCGAATAGACGGCCGTTTATGACTCTGATGAACTTCCTTCCTACGTTAAAGGAACAGGAGGATTGCCCCCAAGTTCATCAGATTCTGTGTTGACGAAAAGAATTTGAACGATGTCATTCTCTTTCTCTTCAGTGACGGTATCATTCGAAGATGAACACTCTGAAGGCAAGACCGGGTCAACTACCGTCTCGACCTTTTGACTTTCGTCTGGTATGGATTCAGAGGGTTCATTTTCAATGATAAATGCTTCGACATACCACAATGATGGGCCAGTCGTATTTTCAACCGGTGGAGGACTTGGCAAGAGTTTTTTATATCCAGGAGGAAGTCGTAGCAGTGAAACTGGACGATCATCCAAAACTCTTTTAGCTTCGTCAAGGAAGGGACAACGGTGGACAGCGTGATTGCCTTCACACAAATTACAAGGAAATTTGGGATCCCTTTTCTATCCATGTGCTTCACTTTCACTGGTTGATGGTGTGCATTCAACATGATTGTCAGAGGTTGACGCCACCGGATTGTGCAAACGAGGAGACCAATCCCTTAAGATCTGAGGGATGCAGGGACAATCGCGGTGATAGTGGTTTCCATTGCAAATGACACAAGGAGATTTAGGTTTCGATGGTGCGGTGTGAGTATTTTCACTAGATGACGCTGGGTTGCCCCATTTCGATTTTAGTTCCTTTTTCTTCTTTTCCTTTTTCTCTTTCTACTTCTTCTTCTTCTCAGTTACTTGATTTTTAGCTTTATCGGCTTTATCAGGTGAAGAGTAAGTAGAAGAGGGAGAATCAGACGAAGTAGAAGGTTGGGAGGCAACTCTAGTGTCATATAGTTGCTGATTTGACTGTTCAGGAATTACAGGATTCTGAACGACAGAGGTAGAGAAGAGCCAAACAGGAAAACCAATTGTCAACCCTGGAAGTGACAAAGTGGCCATATGGGGTGCACCAACATCTCCCAAGAGGAGAAGGGACTAGGATTTCCTCCAAGGGGAAATCCTTGGTTGGTAGACTCCATTTTCTCAACCTAAAGACCAACGAGGGAATTTGTAATGTTATTCTGATTAAAATAAATTTTAGACGCTTTGACACAACTTGTTTTTTCAATTTTAAAGAGTCGAGAAAAAACAAAAGATGACTCTAGTCACCTTCGATTTTTATTGAGCCTGAAGTGACAAGTGCTCAGAGGACCTTTTACTTTAAGGAGTCTGAAAAGGAGAAAAATGGACTTCTCTAGAGATCTAAGCAAAGAGGATTACCAAACCAAACGCAAAACTGCAAAATACTTTTTACGGTACGAAAATCAATCTTCCCGAATGTTGTGTTCAGTGCATTGCGATCGATAGGGCGGCAGACACGGGTTCCTAAGGATAAGGGATGTAGCCTATTGTGGTCTCCCAATATATACTCGACGGTACATGGGAGCACAAGTCCGTACTGGCACTTGCCATCTCAGAGTGGAGGAATCACCCAACCAACACTGAAAACAATAGTCACCAGGTTTTACGACGCTGGAATACGTCTCTAGCCTAAACCTCTAGATGTTGTGCGTTAAGTTCCAAAACGTTGTTAGATTCATTAAATTTATTTTAAGTTGATATTGCTGAACAATTTGCCTTTCAGGTTCACTGCGTGATGTGTATATAATTCCTAAAATGCAGTCTAAGATGATAAACAAACGTTTAATCTCCTTTTGGCAATGAAAATCCTAGCTACTAAGGAAAGAAAGTCAAGAATATTTCTGCAAAGAGCACAGAGCACACGCTAAATGCACTATCCTAAATCAAACCAAGTAGTCGAAATGCAAATGCACATGCATGTATTTGTTTGCACCCTTCTTAATATATGAATGATGATAAGAAAGCTATGTGCAAATCTGAATTACTTTTAAAGCGACAGTACTCAAAAAATTTCTTTTTCAAAATGAAGTGAAGGTAAGAGAGACACTTTGCGATTTCGAAATGAAAATTGCTTTTCGACACTTTAAAAACTACTAATTCAAATCATATGCAATATTAACTATATAATCGACTATCAAGAACAATGGGATTGTCTTCTAAAACTGAAAACGATAGCTACGACACTTTCAAATCTAGAAACGACAGTTCGACTATGCTACTTTTTGCAAAAGAGAACTGAAACGACACACAATACATAAAAAAAATTATAGTTCTTTGCACTAAGGAGGCAGAATAATGCAAGAGAAGGGGGTTTTCATAGAAATACACTGACTACAGACAACAAAACTCCTGAATAGGACTGAAAACAGTGAGAAAAAACGACAGTCTAAAGGTAAAGTTAACCTTCCCTGACCATCGCACCTGTTACATAGTGAAACCAGTATGCAATGCAACTACTGCCCTCGGGAAGTGCGTTGCTTACAGACTGCCTTGAAGGCAAGGTGCGATGGTACCAGTGCGAGACTTTAAACAAGTTTTCACTCACAGTTTGTAATTCAGTTCAGGGATTTAGGCTGGGTAAGTAATGTTCAGTGTATGTAAAACACAGGGGTGATCTAAAGAGGTTAATAGAGCCACCACTTAGGGCAATTAGATTGTTTGCAGATCTATTGTTTAATTCATAAACAAAACCCGGAGATAGACTGAAGCAGCATTGATCTACTCTGCATTTGTATAACAAATGTAGTCCGAAGGCTAGCTGGCTTGACTTCAGGCTCCGTCTGTAACTTTATAAAAGAAACAAAGATAGATAGGCTAACAAACAATCTAGTCGCTCCCCAGCGGAGTTGCCATTTTGTTACCGGGAATAGTGTCCATTCGGATGCTGCTATTCCCACTAAGATGGGTGGCTATCTTAGAAACAAACAAGTAAAGTCTACTTTCGTTTTCTTTTATGAAAATAGACAAGATGAGAACCAAGAATACCAACCTTAGTCTTGCGCTTGATTTCCTCTCCTTCTTGATAGAGCTTTGACGCTTCTTCTTCGTATGCCCAACTTTAAAGAGAACCTGTGGAATCACAACAACATACTACTATCGAAGAAACAAAGATCTATATCCATAAATAACACAGGACCAGATGTGTGTTAACCATACAAATGCATATATAAACAAGTACACAAGAATATGGAAGAAAACTAGAATAGCTTTATTAAAATGAAAAGTAGCAAGAGGATTACAACCATATGTTCTGAGCCAGCATCATCCTCCAGCTAGAAAGCCCTTCTTGACCTCAAGCAAAGCTTAGATCACCCAACACTATGAATATACACCAGAAAACCAATAGCACTTCTCTATAAGACAAAATTCTAGCCTCTGGATCTCTGTGATGAGGGATCCATATATAGATGATTATAGGGAGGTGAGTCATCTTCTAGGATCTTGATTAGTGTCTTCTCTCTGATAGTTCCTGCTTCCACTTGGAGAATGATGTTCTCTTACTCATCCCTGGTCAAAAATAGAGAGGCAGTGTCAGAGGGGAAGCTTTTGGAAGATTCCATGATCTTCCACCTCGCATTTTGTCCCTGCCATTTGTCCATTCCCGACCATCACACCCTACAGAGGAGCAATTCAGTATGCATCGCACCTTGTACACTGGGAAGGTGATATGCATTGCACCCTTTGCACTGGGCTTTCAGTATGGTCTAGTTTTGACCATTTATGAGAAGTTTTTAGTGGAGAACTTCTAGGAGATGATGTAATCAGTTGACCTTGTTCCTTTAGGTAGTGAAGAAACACTTTTAGGGACTTAAAAGCCCTTAGTTTATGGACATTTATGATTGGGGTTGAAGTGCCCAAAAATGTCTATAACAACAATACATACTTTGGGATCAGCAGATGAAATTCTACGTTTTTCGGCTCGAGTATGCCTTGGAAGGAATCTCGAATTATATAGCTTGGAAGGACAGAATGGAGGATGTTCTAGAGGATAATGGCTTTAAATAATTCGTTGATCAATACATTCCTAAGCCAATAGCATCAAATGCAAAAAATATGGTCATCTGGAAGAAGTGTGTGGTGAAGGTGAGGAGGATAATCCTTGAGGGAGTTCAAGACCACATTGTCTCAAGTCTCCATGGGAAGGAAACTCCATATTCTATGTGGAAAGCATTGACAGACCTATTACAGAACAAAAATGACCACAAGAAGTTGGCACTGAAAGATAAACTTCAAAAAATCAAGATGGAGAAAGGTAAGAGCATTCCAAAATACTTGACCAAGTTCACTCACTATTGTGATGAGCTTGGAAGTGTTGGAATAACCTTTGTTGAGGATGATATGGTGAGCCTAGCTCTTCTAAGCCTTCCCAAGAGTTGGAATAACTATCAGGACTCTGTCAATGGGAGGAAGAAGCTTGCATATTGGGAATGACTGTGGTCGTATTCGATGCTGGAGGAGATTAGAAGGAACACCAAAGATGGTTCCTCATCAAAGACTAACGATGAGGAAAAATGTGCCTTAGCAAGTAAGGCAAGGAAAGGGAAAGGGAAGGCATCCCATTCCAAATCAAATTCTTTCCATGGATGTAAGAAGAAAGACACGATGAAAGTTAAGTGCTTTCATTGTCATGAGCTAGGCCATTTTGCTACAAATTGTCTGCTCAAGAATTCCAAGAAGAAGTCCTTAGGAGGAGTGGTAGGTGAGGCTTTGGCCTCTCAATTCGAATTGGACTTTACTCTCATTGCATGAATGGTGTCATCAATGATGGGTAGAGTATGATACCTTAACAGTGTAGCTTAATTCCACATGATTGCTGACAAGGAGTTCTTCAGTGACCTAGAGGAGAAGGATCACCAGATGCATATAGAGATGGGTGAAAATGGGAGGTATAGTGCTAGTGGATTGGGCATGGTTACTTTTCAGAGGGAGCATGGTGCTCCTCTCACCTTGAGGAATGTTATGTATGTGTCCGAGTTGAAGAAGAACTTAGTGGCAATCACCATGCTTGAGGATAGGGACTATGATGTGATTTTTTCGAAAGGAAAGGCGTTCCTTTGACACATAGCCATGGGTCAAGTAAATAAGATAGGGATTCGAGTTAAGAAACTCTATAAGTTGGAGGTAGATGATTGTGTTGCTTTGAGCACAAAATCAGAGATGGTGCAAAGCCCTGACATTAGCGAGTTGTGGCATAGGCAATTCGTCACTTGAATCATGGGGCTTTGAAAATCACACAACAAATCTATACTAGTCTTCCCAAAGGTACACTTGAGCAAGTTGATACATGCAAGGGGTGTGCTTTGGAAAAATACACCAAGGCCTCCTTTCATGACAGAGACAGATAAGCAGAGGCAATTCTAGAGCGAGACCATTCATATGTGTGTGGACCATTCTCGACAGCATCCATGGACAAACATATGTATTATTGTATATTTTTTAACGTTTTTTCTCGTAAATGTTAGATATTTTTCATGCAGAAGAAGGATCAAACTTTCACAAAGTTTTGTGAATTTAAAGCATTGGTTGAGAAAGAGTCTAGAAGGAAGGTTAAAGCTCTGAGGAGTGATAACAATGGTCAGTATGTCTCAAATAAGTTTAAGAACTTCTGTGTAGCAAAAGGCATTAAATGGGAGTTGACGACACCCCATAACCCACAGTAGAATGGGGTGGCTGAGAAGAATAACATAATCATTGTAGGGGTAGCATGGGTGACATTTCATTATCAAGGCCTACCATTACACTTGTAACCTGAGGCATGTAACAAAAAAATTTATTTGTAGAACCGTAGCCCGAATCAGATTCTTGGGATGAAGACACCAGAGGAAACTTATTCTGTTAAGAGACCTGATGTTGGTCACTTCATGATTTTTGGGTCATTGGTATATTTCCATGTGACCAAAGATGCACGGAAGAAGATTGAGCCGACAATAGAGTTGGGGATATTTGTGGGGTACACTGATATGCCTCACAACTATCGGGTGTACCTGCCGACCAATAGGATGATAATGGTTTGTAGTGATGTTAGATTCAATGAGGAGAAGGCCATGCAAGTTTCCCCAGAGAGGGAGCTTGAGCTACATCCAGTTGCGAAGCTTCAGATTGATGTGGAGTAGCCACATGTAGAGGATCCGGGAGTGGAGACATACAATCAGGAAAAGTCTTCTAGATATGGGTGAAAGCACCCCAGATAAGTTGACAAGTTATTGCATGATGCATGGGAGAATGTGGGAGCACCCACATCTCAGAGTAGACAGAGGAGGTCATCTGAGAAGTACACTAGATACATGGCTCTTATGAGTGGATGTGTTGAGACAAAGCCATCTTGCTTTGAGGAGGCAGTGCAAAAACTGATTTGGGTCGATGCCTGGTGGAAAAGTATGACTCCATAGTTTGAAACAGTGTTTGGGATATGGTCCTGAGGCCGGAGGACAAGTCAGTGGTGAGGTCTTGATGGCTTTACAAGGTAAATCAAGTTGCATATGGTAGTGTGGAGAAGCACAAGGCCAGGTTTGTGGCCCATGGATTTTCACAGGTAGAGGGGATTGACTATGATGAGACCTTTGCTCCTATTGCAAGGTACTCATCGATCAAATCTATATTGGCACTATCAACATAGATGGGTTGGAAGATACATCAGATGGATGTAAAGACAACCTTACTTACTGGAAAAATTTAGGAAGAGGTGTACATATATCAGCCTAAAGGTTTTGAGACCTTCGAGAATGAGTTGCATGTGTGATAGCTCAAGAGAGCGTTGTATGGGTTGAAGAAAGCACCCCATGATTGGTACACTAGGATCGATAATTACTTCACCAGGTTGGGCTTCATCAAGAGTGAAACAAATGTGAACCTGTACCACATAATGATGGAAGGTAAATTGTTGATCTAGTTTTTTATGTTGACGATTTTATTTTGACAGGTGATGATTAACTAATCAAGTCTTACAAGGAAGACCAAGCAAGAGAGTTTGAGATGAAAGACATGGGAATCATGCATTACTTTATGGGCATGGAAGTATGGCAGGGTGATGGGGAATTGTTTTTGTCTCAAGGCAAGTATTCCAACGAGATAATCAATAGGTTGTTCCTAGAGAGCAACAAACCCATGGAGACTCCTCTAGTAGGAAACTGGAGGAAGGAGGATGATACTTCAACAGAAGTAGTTGAACCTACTGTTTACAGGTACCTTGTGGGTTCACTCATGTACTTGGTGAATACACGACCGGATATGTGCTATGTAGTTGACCAGCTTAGTCAAGCAATGGTTAGGCCTGCCAAGATGTATTGGAAGTCATAAAAGCATGTGATGAGATACCTTAAGGGCACTACTCAGTATGGATTATGGTACAAATAGACAAAGGGAGTGAAGCTTCAAGGCTTCACCGATGTAGATTGGGTAGGGATTCCATCTGATAGGAAAATCACATCAGAAGGGATCTTCAGTATTAGGTCAGTGACAATTTCTTAGTACAACATGAAACAGAGATTGGTTTCACTCAGTTCAATGAAGGCAATGTACATGGCTGTAAGTCAGGTAGCATGTGAGGCTATCTGGATGAGGAAGATACTAGGTGGTTTGTTTCTTTAGTAGATGGATCCACCTGTGATTTACTTCGATAATCATAATTGTATCAAACTATATGAAAATCCAATTTTTTATGATCGGTCCAAGAATATTGATATCTGATATCATCATCTCAAATATTGTGTATTGAGGCAGATTATGTTGTTGGAGTACGTTCCCATGGAGGAGCAAGATGCTGACATTTGACAAAGGAATTGTCAAGATGTAAATTTGAGTTTAATAGAGACAAGATCGGGTAGTTGATAATCCATTTCTTGTTGAGAGGGAGTGTTGAAAAATGGCAACAAGAAATTCCAGTTTAATTTATCCTTAAATTAAGCTATGAATTGAAATTGAATTCTATTCTCATAGCAACTTGTAAATAGTTAATTAAGCTTAATTGAATTAAATAGCCTAGGAATTTCGAGTTAGAAGTCTTTTTGTGGTCATCTATATGTTCTCCCTAAATTTTAGGGGTCTAGGATGAGTTTATTTGAGTTGTAATTAGATAACTCAGTTTGACTGAGTTATAGACAATTAAACTAGTTCTAACTTTTTGTGGAACTAGTAGAAGTCTAATAGTGAGTTGGAGGATTGGTGAATCCTTAGTGCTACTCTAGCTAACTGAAGATTCCCTCATGAGAAACTCATGCATGTCGATTCAGAGAAAGACCCAAGCTAGACTAGAGTGTAGGGACATTATACTATTTGTTACACATCATTTTGTCATTGTCCCTGAACTCCCCATTCCTTGATCCTGGAGAACCTCTACAGTGAATCCCGCATGCTTTGCCTTCATGGAGAAACTCCCATTATGTCCCTCTTCATGAGAAGATCATTTCCCTTTTGCACCATTTCCCCCGAAACTTTTGTTTTGCCCAATTTACAAGACCAACACTAATGACCTTTGTCTCCCCCACGCCGATGTGTAGAGATTACATTATTCCCCATGTTGATTGATGTGACTAAGCTGTGCTCCAGTCATGCCAGTCCTGTTATGGAAAGTTTTTTAAATTGGACTTGAAGCTTCCATCTTTAGAAGTTCTGTAATGGAAGTCTGGTAAATGGTTTGGCCGGATGGAGTCGAGGATGATAGTTTTGGCTCCTTTTCCCTATAATGATGGAACTACCCCAAGGGATAAGTCCTTCTCCCATGAGAAGAGGATCCATCTCCCATCCATATTTCGTATATAAACCTCCCTTCTTCCCAAGCATAGACTAGTGTAAAAATCAGAGTTAGAGTTTTGGTTGAGTGTGAATATACTATTTTAGACAAGCAAGCTATTACTAGTTGTAGCCATCTAGTTGTGTGAGGGAGAAGTGTGTTTGGTTTGGAGTGAAGCATAAAGGGAAGAGAATTTAAACTATTGTTGTTTGAATCCATCATGAAGTGCTAACAGAAGTGTGTGGGAACCTGGTCTTGTTAGAGGAAGTTTGCGACGTCAAGACGAATGGTTGTAATCTCTCTCTGATATTAATATATGCAACTATTGATTGATTTCCTACATGTTTTGTAATATTACATATTCATGTCTTGATGCTTCTTCACTCCTTAAATAGGTTGAATTGAAAATTTTCTATTATTATGTTTGTGTGCTGTTGTTGTTTACTTGTTTTAGGAGCTTGAAGAAGGAAGCGAGAGATTGCTGGAGCAACCAAGAGAGGACATCATCAAGCAGGATAAGTGATCAAGAGGTAGGTCCTCTTGATTGGTTCTAACCTAAGGAAATCTTCCATAGAATGTATCTGTTGTGGCTAGACCCATTATCGGGCTAGAGGAATTCGTTCATGTCCGCACTTATAATTTTACTTCACCACAAATTGGCGACTCCATTGGGGAGATCCCATCCTTTTGTTTGTTTTGGATTTCATGATTTCGTGAGAACTTCGCTAGTTTCATGTTTTCCCTTTTGTTTTGTTGCTTTTCTCTTGTTTACTGGCCTAAGTCTAAAATCCATAGTAGTAGATCTGGTCCATGTTTTGATTTTTTTTTTTAATTTTTCCTTAGTTTCCTTGGACAACGCATTTAATTGGCTGATAGTCACGCCGATCACCGCGAATTGCGGTGGAACAGTCACGCCGACCCACCTCTGGCACATGTTGTCAGTTAGGTAGTCATGTCAATCCCTGTAAGTGAAGATTAGGGCTAGACCCCAATCTTGGCCAGTGTGTTCTGCTCTTGTGTTTTTAACCCTATGGGACTTTCAACTGTTTTCTCCCTAATTAGAAAGCTACTTTTCGTTTGGTTTTTGTTTGCTTGTAGGCTTGTCATCCTACTATTTGATTGATCGAGCCATTGAGTGGCCAGCAAAACTATGACATATAGCTAGTCGTCCATTCAGTAGCTTGTGGAATCATCGAGTCTGGCTATAGTGTGTCTACTCCCCACATTTGTTTTTGGTCCTCTCTATGACTTTGACCTCTTTTTCACAAGTTTGAAAATTTTTTGTTTACTAGTCTAAACATCTTTTTCCTGCATAGATTACGTTGTCGGTCTTGTGTTTGGTAAAGCTAGTGTTTCATTGATCTGAATGAACTTCTCTTTTATGTTTGCATATGCTTGAAGAGTTCATAGTCTCGAAATTTTTTTCATTGAAATATTGTATGCGAAAAGTCTGTTTCGTTGTTTCATGAGAAAATATGAAATTCTAGCTTGTTGCATCATCATGATTCGCATATCTTAAAAACTAGAATTGCATCAACATTTGAAAAGGAAGAGAAATATTTTCATTTCGAAAGGACTGATAGATAAGTGCTTGTCAGGAAATTAGGAATTGGAATGCATTTTTATTTTTTATTTTTTGAAAAAGTGAACTAGTGAAAGATCATTTCGTTTTTAGTTGCTTGATTGTTTGCATTTGGTTCAGTAGTTTCTACCCTCTCTAGTGTAGGAACTTCATCAAATTGAAAGGGTCTTGTCCCATTTAGTTGCATTTTAGGTTTTTCGAGTAGCATCGCTCAGGCCTGAAAACTTAAACTTAACTCAAGATCAACTCTAAAATGAATTCAATTAACCTAAGGTTCATTTGACATTAATGATCACATCAAGAAGGTCTACGCTAGAGACATGTTCTAGCATCTATAAACTTAGCAGATGTTGTTAGCTTCGGCATTAGACAACGCTAGCACGGATTTGTGCTCCCCATACCATCACGTATATAACGGGAGACCCCACTAGGCTACAATTCTTTTATCCTTAGGAAGTCGAGTTGGCTGCCTTGCACCGAACACAACATTCATGGAGATTGCCTGCTCGTACTTCTTGGTTCTCTAGGAGGTATTCTGGAGTTCATGATTTCCTGGTAATCTTGTTTACCTAGATCATCCAAAGTAGTGATTTGATCTTTTTTACTCATTAAACTTAAAAGATCATCTGAGCACTTGTCCTTTCGAGCTCATTTCCAATCGAAAGCGATAGAGTCATATTTATTTCTTTTTCGACTCTTAAAAAATGAAATAATACCAATCATTTATGTGTCTTGAATAATTGATTTCCCATGATCCAAAACATCCCTTTATATTTTTGACCAAATCTTGAGTTCCCTTAAAAGGACATTTTAAAGCCTTGAAGTTATTTATTCTGTCGGCTAAGATCAGGTCATCGTGGCTGAACCATCTGGTTCAACCATTTCCTCTTCCTCTCCTCCATCTAAAAGATTGTCCGAGGAGCCACTTCCTGAGTTATCAGAGCCATTTGAGGACCAAAATGTTGAACTTGTGATTGTTTTAAGTGTTCAACCATTATCATCTCATTGTTCGCCTACTTTCGATTTAGGGTCATCTACCCATCTCGATCCGGAATCTCCGGATAATCCTATTCGAACTCCAGAGAACTTGCCAAACACTGACGGTCGGCTTGGACTGGTTATCAATCCTCCGAACCCTCTGTTTGACGTTGTTGAGATATTACCATAGCGCCCTTATGGCCTGTACGATCAATCGAGTGTTCCTTTGGAACTATCCCCCAGTAGATGTTCGACTATTTTTCGTCATTTGTTTTTAGACATGGAACTTGAAGGCGATGCTCCTCCTGATGAGTTTGAAGTCTCAACTCCACACACTGTTGAGGGGGAAGAATTGTAGTTGCAGTTCCCTCCCGAGGGTTTCCCCTATTCAGAAGGTATTCCCACTAGCTTACCACTCGGCTATGTGTCTTTACGGCACTTAGTTTCAGGCATGCCTAATGCCTCATCACTTTACCATAATTTTGTTTGGGTGTCTGGTGTCAGGCCTATGTCAGGTCTATTTGTAATGAACACGACTTCCCAACTAGTTGTTACTTCAGTCCCGGTGCAACCCACCATCCCGAACACTCTTGTATCATCAATCCAAGTTATGTGTCAGTCTCAACTAATGGTTTCAAAGATTGTCTTTGCCAGTTCTTCTGTCCCGTTAGTTAGTGGCCAAATTGTGCCATCGCCTGGGGGTGTTGGGTCCCTATAATACTAGTGATTACCCCATTATTATTGTAGTTATACCCCTTATTAATATTGTTGTGCCCCTATTGCCCCCATATTGTTATTACTGTGCCCCATAGAATCCCTCTATTGTTATTTTTGTGGCTCTATATTATTATTGTTAGGTCGGTTGTTTTATATTGTGACTCCTTAGACTCCTATATATAGAAAGGAGGTTTTGTCATTTGAATCATTGAAGAATTGTTCATTTATGTAATGTAAAGGAGGTTGCCCCCTCAAAGAGGCTGAATTCTAAGGCGTCGATCTATCTTTTCTATCTTTTCTTGAGCTAGTTTCATAACAATGCCCCACTTCTCAAATGGCTCAAATGTCACTTGAGGTTGCATGGGCATCTCATCCTTTATAGTAGGTTTCCCCATCCTTTGACACCGATCACATTGGCTGGTGTATCTCCTCACATATTGATGAAGAGTGGGCCAACAGTAGCCTGCTTGCAATATTTTGAAGGCAGTCCTCTTTGCTACAAAATGGCCTCCATAAGGCCTGTCATGACAGGTTAGGAGAATGTCAAAAAATTCCTCCTCCCTGAGACATCTTCTCAAGATCTGACCTAGGCCAAGCTTGAAGAGATTTCCCCCTATCCAGGTGAAAGGGACGCTTTTCCTCATGATCTTGCTCTTCTCCTTTGAGGACAGGTGTGGTGGAAACTGTACTGAAACCAAGTAGTTTGCTATATCGGCAAACCACTGAGAGAGTACTGAGATAGAAAACAGGTGTTCATCTGGCATTTGATCATCCACCATTCCTTCTTCACCTGTAGGCAAAATTACTCTAGAAAAAAAGTTAGAAACAACATTTTCATTACCAAGCTTATCAACAATGGTCAAATCAAACTGTTGTAGTAAAAGAAACCATCTAATAATACGATTATTTACATCCAGTTTGTTCATTAAATATCTAATTGTGGCATGATCAGTGTGCACAAAGTTTTGATAGCCTGTGATATAATGTCTGAATTTGTTTAAGGAATGCACCACAGCTAGGATTTCCTTCTTGGTTACCGTGTAATTTAACTCAGCCTTTGACAAATTTTTGCTTATAAAGTATATGGCATAAGGTAAATTTTCATCAATTTGTCCTAAGGCTACTCCTATTGCTTTGTTCGAGGCATCTGTGTGAATGTGGAAAGGTAGGGCCTAGTTTGGGCCTTTCAAAATTGGGGCTGTCGCAACTTTGCTTTTCAAGGTATCTATGGCTTCTTCATAGTTTTCAGACCATATAAATTCGACATGTTTTCCTAAAATACGAAACAACAGAGAGGCTAAATTACTGAAATCTTTAATGAATCCTCTATAATATCTAGCTAAGCCTAGAAAACTTCTGACATCTCTCACCTTTTGAGGAGGTGGGACCCTTTTGTTATCGGGAAAACTAGTGTCCATTCATAGTTGCTAGTCCCACTAATATGAGTAGCTATCTTAGAAACAAACAAACCAAAAGTATTTTTGTTTTCCTTCATGAGAGATAGAGGAGAGAGAAGTAGAGAGTACCAACCTCAGTCATTTGATAATCTCCTTGCTTGTTTCCTCTCTCCCTTGATAGAGCTTTCACCACTCCTTTCTCACTTGTCCTGCTTCAAGGAACACCTATAGAGTCAACGAAGCAAAATACTATCAAAGCATAAAGATCTATAACCATAAAAAATATAGGATCAGATATACATTAACCATACAAATGCATACACAAAAACAAGATTCAGAGATATACAAGTATATGGAGGAAAACTCAAATACCTTTATTGATAAAAGTAGTAGAAGAGAGGATTACAACCAAGTTTTCTAATCCAGTTCTTTCCTCCCAGCATGAGAGCCCTCTTCACCTCATGAAATGCTCGATCACCCAACAATACAATGTTTCACAGAGAAACCAACAACACTTCCTTACAAAATACAAAATTCCAGCCTTTGGATCTCTAGAATCAGGGATCCATATGTAGATATTTGTAGGTGGGTGAGTTAGCTTTTGGGATTTTAATTAGTGTCATTTCACTAATAGTTCTTGGTTCCACTTGGATATTTCATGATCTCACTCATCCCTGGGTGAATTCAGAGATGCAAGTGTCATATGAGCAATTTCTAGAAGTTTCTTTGGGTTTCCACCTAGCAAACTGCCTCTGCCATTTGTCTACTCTCGCCCATCACACCCTACAAAAGGGATTCTCAATATGCATCACACCCCCCATGTGTAATGGGTGAGATGCATCGTACACTAACCACGGAGCAAGGGAGATGGTCCAGTTTTGACCAGTTCTGAGCAGTTTTTCAGGGAGAACTTCTGCGAAATGATGTAATCAGCTGACCTTGTTCCTGTAGGGTATGAAACAACACTTTTAGGGGCTTAGAAGCCCTTGGTTTATGGACAAATGTGATTTTTGGTTGTAGTGCCCAAACATGTCTATAACAGTTGCCCCCTAAAGCATGAGGTTGTAAATCCTCTGGTGTTGGGTGAAATTCTTTATCATGAGGATCCGACGTTTTTCGAACTGGAAGATGACCTATAATAAGAAACAATACAATACATTATATTGATAATATTTCCATGATCTAGCTAGGCGGGCATTCCAATGCTCAGCTTTATAAATTCATTTTCATGTACATAAGATAAACAACCGTCTGTGTGGCAAACTGATGATTCTAGTAGAGCCATCATCCCCTAGCTTGGATGATTATCTGTGCAGCTATGATGTACATTTGATGTCTTCATTTTCTTGAATATATCACAACCCAGATGGATGAAACTAGATCCGGGGTATTTAAACTCATTCAATCTTCACCCGAAGTACGAGTCGATCCATGTGAAAAGATGTTCTGGTGTCGAACATGGAAAGACATCAGCTGATTACCAGCTAATGATGTAAGTTGTTAACAGGCGCAAGAGGAATCACCGATAATGATAATGACCCTCAAGGTACTGTAGTACAATTCACATGGTGTGAATACATGAGTTGATGTTGAACACCATGCAAAATCTTTCAGTCAAAGGCCATTGATGTAACCCTGTCGCCAGAAGTGAGAAACTTGCCATTGAGACATGCAAGCTTCAAAGTACTGAAAGGTTTGTTCCTAAGTCAACTTCTTGGATAATGAGTTAATGTCGACAAGAAGTGACCCATCATAGTAGGGCCTTAATGAATCCCACATCTACGACATGAAATAGAGAAAATGATTTTGTGGAGGTCAAAACGATCTGATGATAAAAGGTTTAAGGTGGCGGTCATGAAAGAATGATGTGTGAAGGTATTGCAACGGATGAGAGGTTAGCTGGGTTGGTGAATTCTCTGAGCGAATTCTCTTGAACATATTGGCAACACGAAAATGGATTGGTAGTGTTAACCCAAAAAATGGATGGTATGGAGGACCAATGGTGATATGAATGGTGAATGGAATAACCCAACTTGACTCAATCATGGTGATGGAGTGAAAGTGTTGTGTTCAAGAGCGACCTACTACCAATGAAGTTCTTCAAGTTTTCTTCCGAATTTTTCTCCAGTCATTTCTGAACAATACCTCTTTATTTCTGTCAAGCTTGAGGAGGATAAGATATGCTTGTTCTATAATTTTCCCTTCGAGAAAACTTGTCGCTATGTTTTAGCGAGCCTAGTGATAGTGAAACTCACTCTTGTCTGTAATGGACATGTTTGTCGCTATTGTTTTAATGAGTTTAACAACAAAGATAACTCGGTCCTTTTAAGTTTTAGAGAGATGGAAAAAGGACGGAAAGGAAACTCCAGTAATCCTTTTTCATAGTATAATCCCTTAAGTCTGAAAAAGTATAAAATAATACGAAAGGGATGACTTTTCTGATCACTTTAACGAGCCGAAAAAGACAAGCGCTTAATATTTTCATGTAATGATCCCTTAGGTGCAAAAGGATTAAAATACCAGAGGGATGGTACTTCCAATCACATTAACGAGCTGGAGAGGCCAATTCCTCGACAATCTTTTTATATTTTACAAGTCTAAAAAGACCTTAAAAGAGGCTCGTTTTTGAGGAATGAATGATATTTTCAGGTAGCAACTAGTTCCAGGTAAGGTTTGGAACTTTTCAATCATGGCACTGTAAAGGAGGTGACTAATAGAATCACTCATCCTAGTTGTTCGTCAAAAGGGTAAACAATCAAACGGAGGCATATGATTGGCTAAAAAGTGGAGGTGATGGTAAGAACACCACCAAGGCTCAAAAGCTAATAGCAATGCGATCACAAAGGTTATGTACGAAAAGGTGGGTTCATTTTTTAATGAGCTTAAACTCTGGGGGAACATATTCTCATTGCTAGGTTTATTTTATAATGAGCTTGAACTTCGCGTAAACCTACTCGTGTTAATAGTCAGAGATGTTTAATTTCACCATTAACACTATGTTCTCTTGACGGTCGTACTACCTATTCAATTGCTCCATCAAACTGATTAGAAATGTAGATATATGCTTGAAAAATGAGTTAAAAAACCAATACCTTACTTGAATTACGTGAACAGTAACATAAAAGTAGTTTTTACCTCTCATTTTTACCATTTCATTCAAATTTGGGATCGTTGGAGCTCTGGAGGTGTTTTCCCCCTTGATTTTCATCTACTGATTCTGGGAAATTCTGACCATATCTCTATTTATTTCTTTTCTAATTTTCTTGTGTTTTTTAAATGTTTTCAAGACTAATCAAACCCATATATTCGTGCAAATATTGGACCAGTGCGCCTGAGGGTAGCAGCTATCGTTCCAGTAGGAGAGGCTATAGGGAGGGTTGTCCTTCATGATATGGATGTAGCTAAGACCCTTGCAGTATTGCAGGATCAGATCAAGGGTCTCACCCTTGGTATTCAATATGTGAGGACTGACAAGTTACCTCTGGTATTATAGTGCCATACTACTGGCATGTCACGCCGATGGACTAGGCTTTTATGAATGATCTCACAGGCGGTGACTTGTTATAACCAACACCATTAGTCTAAGGTGCTTTCCTGTATTTTTTAGTTTTTGGGTCATATGACTGATTTTGTCCTAGACACAGAACATTTTGAAAAAACTATAAACAGTTATATGTATTGTTGATTTCCAGAGTTTTATTTTGGTTAAGTTATATAATCCTAATGCAAATGTTGATTGAAATGATTTCTTTTATAAATGATGGAAATTTATATCTAACACATAATTTGCTAATGAATTATTTAATGTGTTTAAGTTTCTAGAAATGTGTTGATATTGAATAGAATCAAACTGCCTTTCCAAAATCCTGACCCTTAGGAACATATGATAAATAGTTGGATTCCTAACAGAATAGATGCCGGTAAGCTGTAGGATGGCGAGTTGTGAGTCTAGCCTGACAACAAGTCAGCATATGACATGTGTGATGGCATCAAAGAGAAGCTTTATCAACATGCTATATTCAATGATGTTTTTCATTGATCGACCAATACATACCCCTCTGAAACGCACCAACTCGTCGCTTGAATCAAAAATGGCCCAGGCTGCAGAAGATAGGTTCTGCGTACTATGACTAGCTCCGTCGACGTATCCAGAAAATCAATCCAATAGGTTTGACATATGCAACAAATACAAAATTGTATTACCTAACCAAAATTATCACTCTTGACGAAAACAAAAATGTAACAAAAGCATATAAAGAGATTAGTACACTTAGTCAAGCATAGTAATGCTTATGGTACAACCCGTTTTAGGGTTGCGACAGTGGAATCCCATCGTAATCTACTAGATCATAGGTTCCTTTTGCTAAGACTCACTTAACAATGTAGGGACCCATCCACAATTATTGGAACTTACTTGCTCCCAATTTATCAGATTCCTAAACGTAAAGTAAGACCAGGTCGCCTTGTAAGAAGACATGGGGTTTGACATTCTTGTGAAACTGCGCCTTGACTCATTTTTTATGAGCTTCGTTAGCCAAGGTGGTGTCATGATAGGTTTCATCCAATTGTATTAGTTCCAAGAAATGAGCCTCTTACTCTGAAGTTTCGGGGAGAAGGTCGACTGCGAGCTTGGGAGATGAAATCTCACACTGAATCAGTAAGACCGCTTCTAGGCCATACACTAGCTGAAAGGTTGTAAATCTGGTTTCATTTCTCATCGATGTCCTATATGAGCACAACACTGAGTACAAGATTAGGTGCCAACTCCGTTTGTGGACTCCAATCATCCTTTGCAGCATGTGCTTCAGGACTTTCTTGATGGCCCCAACTTTTCCGTTAGGTTGCAGATAATATGAAGTAGAACTTTTGTGGGACAATCCTAATTTGGCAGCCAATTCGACCATCATGATTGCAGAAATGTGACCCATGATCTGTGACTATAGCTTGTGGAACAGTGAATCTAGAGACTAAATGATTGAAAAAGAAAAGAGTAGCCGTTTCACCACTGTTGTTTAATGTAGGCATCACGTCGGCCCATTTCATAAAATAGTCAACTACGACTATGATATACCCATGCCCCTCGACTGAGGTAGGGTTACATTTCATGCTATCTATTCCCCATTTAGCAAATGGACCAACAACTAATGGATGTGGAGGTGCAGGTGGTATTCTAGTTTTGCAGTCGAAGATTTGATAAGCATGGCAACTTCCGATTGCGGTTATGCAATCCTTGAACATTGTTGGCCAGAAGTAACATACTCGTAAAATATTTTTGTGCTGTAGCATAACTATATTGATGCCCCCCACATGCACCTGAATGACAATAATTCAGGACTTTTGCGGCCTCCTCATGGGTGAGGCACCTTCACAAAATTATATCGATACCACGACGGTAAAGTGTATCACCAATGATCATGTAGTCTTTTGCTTGGTATCGAGTATGTCATTGTTCTGAGTGAGAGGTATTAGACCTATAAGTTTGGTTTTGGAGATAGATGATTATAGCTCCATACCACAGATCACTCGATGATATTAGAGACAAAGATTCATCCACGATTGATGCTCTGGATGTTGAATTGTTGAATGACAATGCGAAGTCATATAGTAACTGCACGAAAACCAGAGATTTCTTTGATTTGGATTTTATGAATTCTAGATCAAACTCTTGCAAAATGGCTATCCATTTTGAATATTTTCCCCCAAGTAACTGACATGACAGAATGTAAGTCATTGGGTTGCAATTTGACAAAATGGTAGTTTTTTGAAAGAGGATATAGTGTCAAAATCTCTGTACTGCTTGAACTGCTGCAAGAGCCAGCTTTTCAACATAGGAGTACTTCCTTTCTATATAATTTATGTTTCGACATAAATAATAGACAGGATGTTTAATTCCATTGTCTTCTTGAACTAAAACCATTGCGATGGTCATATCTGTTGCAGCTAGATACAGGTTAAAGTCTTTTTGATAGTCTGGAGCATAAATTAATGATGCTTTTATTAGGGATTCCTTTAGAGCATCAAAGGAAGCTTGTGCAACCTGATCCCAGTTGAAGGGAACTTCTTTTTTGAAACGAAATTTATAACCTTTAGCAAGTTCGGTGTAATGTGGAATGAACCTCTTTGGAAAGTTTGCTTTCCCTTGGAGTTTCTAAATCTAAAACAAATTTGAAGGTGGAGGCATATCGACGATTGCATGAACCTTACATGGATCGAGTCGAAACCCATCCTTAGAAACCACAAAACCAATTAAACAACGAAAACCGACAGAAAACACACACTTGTGTGGATTGAGTCGTATCTTGTAGTGTCGGCAACGTAGAAATATAACTCTCAAATGTTGCGAATGATCAGTCCATTTTCGCGAATGAGTCAAAAGATCATTGAGATATGGTTGAATCATGTTCTTGATGTCATGGAAGGCATAATTCATAACCCTCTGGAAGGTTTCCCCTGCGTTCTTTCAATCAAAAGGTAGCTTGTGATACATTAATGTTCCCCATGGACATATAAATGCAGTCTTCGACTGGTCCTGTGGGCGGATATTAATTTGATTATACCCAGAAAATCCATCCATAAAGGAAAAGATTTCGCAGCTGGTGCATTCATCAATTATCTGGTCAATGAAGGGTGTAGGATAGTTGTCCTTTGGAAAAGCTTGATTTACATCCCTTTAATCAATGCACAATCTAATCGTTCCTTGCTTTTTCATCACAAGAACAATATTCGATACCAAATCAGTTAGAGGAACCAGGTAAATGAAACTAGCATGTAAAATTTTTTCAACTTTTGCCTTGATGGCAGAACCTTTCTTGGGGTGCACCTACCGAAGCCATTGTCATACTGGTTTGACATCTGGATACATCTTGATTTCGTGTTCAACTATGCTCAAGTCAATGCCTGGAATTTCTTCATATGATCATGCAAATACATCTCTGAACTCGCAAAAGAGAGCACAATATATTTCCAGTTCTGAAGAAGAGAAAGATTTGCTGACATGAATATTCTCTACAACATCTGGTTTGGTCGAGATATTTATGGTGATAGTTTCTTCAATATTGGACAGATTTTGCTCAGAATCCACTGTATATATAGTATTTGATAGAAGATAAAAAACTGAAGGATGATTAAGGTCATTGGAACAATCTTTGTGGTAATCTGAAAGATGGGAATGATGGTTGTAATCTTCCCATGGTGCCTCTCCTATCATCATTGATTGAACAATTCCTTCATTTGTAGAATGTACATCCGACCAAGGATCTAAAGAGGTGCCATATTTCTTAGACCTATCTATCTAAACAGTCGATGAGCATTGATTTGGGTTTGTCGCCCATGCCAAGAAAATTGATTTCTACAATATTTCTATTAGGCTTGGAGGCAATACCTGGCAATGATCCATGCTAACAAAATTTTCGGGAATCTTTTGAATCTTTGCAGATATAGAAGATATCATATTGCAGGCTTCTACCATGGCCACTTCTACCAGATTACTTGGAGGCAGTAGGGAAAAAGTACCCATTAATGTAAGGTCCTTTAGGAGGCCTACTCCGATATTTTGAAGCGAATGAGAGCTTCCGTGGATATTTGGAATGCTTCCTGTAACTTGTGAATTGCTTGGGAGGAAAGTTTATTGGTCAACGATTGTAATTCATCCTTGGAAGGGAAATGCAATATTTCTAAATTATCTTGACACAACTACATCCATAGCATAAATCCAAAGCCTTCCGAGTAGGATATTGTAATCAAGGTTTCCATCAATAACTTCGACGTCAATTTCTACTATTTTTCCCCCTAGCTCAGCTTTCAAGTTACTTAAAATCTCGTACAGGGTGTATGTTCATCCATCGAATGCTTTTAATGTCATTCACGATCGCGACAAGGGTGGTGAGCCTAAATTTTTCCAGCAACTCATTGACATAATGCATGTAGATGCCCCCTCATCAATAATTGTTCGATGAACAGTTTTGTTGAGTGCTTTCACTTGTATGAGGAAAGCGAGTTTAGCCAGTAAATGAGGTTTATATCCTTTATGATTAAAGGCCACATGATTGGAATCCGCTGGGTCAATCCCACCTATTCTTGACAATGGAGCTTGCTTTTGGGAGGGGCAATTTTGTAGTACTTGAAGTGTGGACATAGCAGATGGTGATTGGGCCAGATTCTCTACTATATTATAATTCTTTGCTGCCTGAGCATGAGGATTAAATGTCGATTTGTGTACTACTCCCTTTGGCAATTTTATCGTTAGCTCAGGAATGATGGGTGGCACAACTTCGGTTGAGGTTGTTGTCAAACTACTAGGTTGATTTGCATCCTTCTTGTTCAGTAGTTGTGGATTCCCATAATCCTTATTCCTTGTCAATATCAAAGAATCATTTTGCTATTTCGAAATGGACAACATAAGCACTTGGGATTGGGAAGCATTGTTGCTAGCAACCAGATTGGTTTCTGGGTTTGGAAACAGATCAGTCAATACCATTGAAGTTTTTGAACTCTTGAAGAATTTCTTAATCTCAACTTTATGTGGACAATCTCTCATCCAATGGTCCTCATCACATATGAGACATGGCCGATTAGGTTTCGTTTGCCCAGAAGGGTTTTTAGAAGATTTTTCAGGAGACAAATCATCCTATTTCTTTTTTTTTCTTTTCTTTTTCTTCTTGCCGCCTGGTTTCTTTGGTTCTTTGCCTTTGTCGATCGACACAGCATTAACCTCCGAGGCAGGAAGTTTGTCATTTTCCTTTTTACTGGAAACTGCAAAGGCTTTAAAAGATGAAGCCTTCACAATTTGCGTACTTGAGGTACCAATCATGTCATCACTGGCATGAGAGTCCCTATTCGATTTAGGAGGAGGAACAGAAAACTTTGGTCTAGGAGCATTAGGAATTTTGTCGTAGAGTGTGCCAGACTGAGTATAGA
This sequence comes from Pinus taeda, assembly GCA_000404065.3. NCBI lineage: Eukaryota > Viridiplantae > Streptophyta > Pinopsida > Pinales > Pinaceae > Pinus > Pinus taeda. Next base: position 14,852 of record APFE031384192.1, on the reverse strand, counting down.
TCAAGTCTAGATATTGCGCATGAGTAATGACTTTCTCTTTAGTGACAAATCCTCCCTTGACCACATCTTCTGTGGTAGAAGGTAACAATGACTTAACAAACCATTCAACGAACAACTGATCAGGAACATATGTCTTTACCATTCTATGACGATGACCACTCATGAATATGATCAGATATGTGAGTGGTTGTCGTCTCCTTAAAATTGGTAAGAAGCTCCATTATTGTTTCATACTTTATGGGTAACTGAAAATGGGTTGAAAAGGTGGTGGAAAGGGCACTTAAGTTATTGAATGAAGCTCTAGGAAATTCGATGTACCATTTTGTTTTTGGACTAGTTAACGTTCGCTGAAAAAGGTGAAGCCTAATCAAATCATCATTGAGAGTGTTGGACGAACACCACAGATGAAAGGTCATCACATGATTCGATGTATATTCAGCTAGATTTCCATTGAATTTAGGAATATTTGATGGAAGTCTATGAGGAATTTTCGGCCACCAAGGGGCATAAGCAAATGGATCATTTGTTAGCCGATTTAGATCTGATAATTCTAAATTTGTGATGAAAGGCAACTGTTGATTCATGTTTGGCGAAGCATACCCGAGATAAGATCGGATTGCCTGAGCCATGGGTCTTTGCATACCAGCATAATGTATTTGATGTTGATAACTTTGATAAGGTTGATGGGCATAACCATTATAATATGATTGTTGGTAACCATTTTGAATATACAGCTGCCCATTACCTATAAAGCTTTTTTGCTCAGGTCCTCGATAAGCTTGTTGGAATTGTGGTTATTGATATTGCACTAGCCATGGTTGTGAGACCATTTGTTGTTGCCCAATACTGGATGTTTGACCAAGATGAGGGGTTATAGTACCTGTTTGAGCCTGAGTCACTTCAGTTAAGGAGCCACTAATTGGCAGTTGTGATTGAGTCACGGAGAAAAGAGGCTGTTGTATTCCGACTTGAGAGACTAGAGGTTGACATACAATAGGAAATTCTTGTACTTGCGACACCGTCACAATGGCTGGTGTAGTGGGAATGTTCGACACAGGTTGATTTTATTGCATTGAATATACAACTCTCAGCTGTTGAGGCAGTATTGGTACCCAACCACTAGATGTGTTTCCAGCTTGACCCGAATTTTGTTGTGGACTCTCATATGGTTGTTCTCCCGAAGGGAACAATAAAAAGGCATACTTCCCCCCATATGTTGGCAATCTAGTGTTCAAAGGGAAAATTATCCTTTGGAGACTGGAATGCCCAAATTGATACTGTTGCGAAGGATCAATTTGCTGAGACTCAACATACGAAATTCTAGATAAGGTTCCAGATGAAAAAATAGGAACAGACCATACTGTCGAAACAATCCTTAGGTGGACTCCATCTAGTGGTTGAGAACTAGTTGGGATAGATGGTACACCAGCAAACATTGTTAGAGTGGTAGCAGGAGGTTCTGCTGTTGTTGTATCGAAAGGCATAGTCCTAGATATCGATGGTTGTTCAGACATATCGAGTCTATCCAAAAGACTTCCTAGCAATTCTCCATGAACTTGCAATGAAGGGTGACTAACTTCTGCAGTAGAAGGATATAGGTGGATCCCAGTTCCAAAATCAAATTGGGTACTGGATGGAAGATCCTCCACAATCTCTTCTATGACAATCAGTCCAGGTGGAAGAGGCAGATCGTTATGTCCGTAAAATATTTCAGGTGCTGAAGAAGGTATAGACTTTGCAGTGATAGATGTTGGAGGGGTGACACTTTCCAAATCAGCCCTAGATGGAGCTCGTTCAGGAATAGAAGTGTTTACTATTACACTATGATCAGTTCTATTGTCCTCTTGTAACTACAGAACTTCTTCTGTAGAGGTAGGGATACCAGAAATAGTTGGAGTAACTGGACTCTCATTGGGATTTTTAAACACAAGTTTCAAATAAACTAGGAGATTTTGACCCAATTAAACAAGATTGCTTGGCCCGGAATGGTTTTGTTTCCAAAGTCAAAGACGGTTGACTCATTAGTATCCGTGAGCGACAGGGTTTCCATGATTGCAGATTACTTGATCAACTCAAAATAAAAAAAGGGAAAATTTTATTCTGAATTAAATGAATTTTATGTTTCTTTGACACAACTTGCTTTTTCAATTTTTAAGAGTCAAGAAAAATCTAAAGATGACTCTAGTCGCCTTCGATTTTTACTGAGCCTGAAGTGAAAAGTGCTTAGATGGACCTTTTCTTTTAAGGAGTCTAAAAAGGAATAAAGGTGACTACTCTGGAAATCTAGATAGAGCGATTACCAAACCAATTGCAAAACTGTAGAATACCTTTTACGTACGCAGTCAATCTTCCCAAATGTTGTGTTTAGTGCATTGCGATCGATAGGGCGGTAAACACGGCTTCCTAAGGATAAAGGATATAGCCTATTGTGGTCTCCCAATATATACTTGATGGTGCATGGGAGCACAAGTCTGTACTGGTACTTGTCATACCAAAGAGGAGGAATCACCTAATATACGATGAAAATGATAGTTATCAGGCTTTACGATGTCGAAATACATCTGTAGCCTAGACTTCTAGATGTTGTGTGTTAGGTTCCAAAGCATTTCTATGTTCATTGAGGTTTATTTTATAATTCATCTTTCTTAAGAAGTTTTCCTTTAAGGTTCACCGCATGATATAGATATACAATTCCTAAATATGTAGTCTAAGATGATAAACAATTGTTTACTTTCTTTTAGTAATGAAAATCCTAGCTACTAAGGAAAGAGAAGTAAAATTCTTTCAACACAGAACAGAGAGCACACACTAAGATGCATTGTCCTAAATCAATTTCCGCATGCAGTCTAAATGCAAATGCACATGCATATATTTTTTTTCAGTTTCCTTAATGTGTGAATGACAAAAAGAAAACTAAGTATAGATCTGAGTTACTTTTCTTCAAAGCGAGACTTTAGTAATTTCTTTTCAAAAATGAAAGGAAGACTATGACGACACTTTCAATTTCGACTTGCAAATTGCTTTAGACACTTCAAAGAATTGATGATTCAAATCAAATACAATAGAAAAAGTGTAATCAACTATCTAAAAGAGGAAGACTTTACGACACTCTTTTCCTTGACTCAAAACGACAGTTGCGACACTTTCAAATCAAAAGACGACAGTTCGATTAAGCTACTATTTGCAAAGGAGAACTATAAATGATGAAAATACATAAAAAAACATTCACAATTCTTTATCAATGGAGGATGAATAATGCAAAGGAAGAGAGTTTCAACAGTGATATATTGATCATAAACAACAAAACTACTGAATAGAGCTGAAAGAAATGAACAAAAAAACAAAATCTTGAGGCAGAAACAGTCTCATTCAATCATCGCACTTGTAACATAGGGAAATAGGGATCCATATCACCTGCGACACACGGGAGGTGTGATGGATCCAAGTTTCCAATGAGAGACAGTGTGATGGTCCAGGAATGAGACTAAGCTTGGTTTTCACTCACAGTTTGCAACTAAGTTCAGGGATTTAAGCTGAGCTAATGATAGAGAGTAAACACAAAGTATAGGGGCTGATCTAATGAGGTTATTTGAGCTACCACCAGGACACTTAGGATTCTTGCAAGTTAGATGTTCAGTTCATAAACTAACCCAGAGATTGACTAAAGTAGCATTGATCTACTTTTCAATTGCATAGCAAAAGCAGTTCGAAGGCTAGATGGCTTAACTTCAGGCTTCGTTTGTAGTTTATAAAGCAAACAACAGAGACTAACAATCAAAGTATTCATTCCCCACTAGAGTCATCATTTTGTTATCGGGAAAGCTAGTTTCCATTTAGAGCTACTAGTCCCACTAATACGGGTAGCTATCTTAGAAACAAACAAACAAAATTTACTTGTGTTTTCCTTCATGAGAGATAGATGAGAGAGAAGCAGAGAGTACCAACCTCAACCTTTTTCTAGTCTCCTTACTTGATTCCTCTCTCCCTTGATAGAGATTTTGCTAGTCCTTTCCCACTTGTATCGCTTCAAATAAAACCTGTAGAGTCAAAGCAGCAAAATACCATCAAAGCATAGAGATCTATAACCATAAACAATATAGGATCAGATATACATTAACCATACAAATGCATACACAAATACAAGATTCAGACATATACAAGTATATGGAGGAAAACTCAAATAGCTTTATTGATAGAAGTAGTATAAGAGAGGATTACAACCAATATGTCTAATCCACCATCATCCTCCCAGCATGAAAGCCCTCTTCACCTCATGAAAAGCTAGATCACCCAACAATACAATGATTCACAGAGAAACCAAAAACACTTCCTTACAAAATACAAAATTTCGGCCTTTGGATATCTAGGATGAGGGATCCATATATAGATATTTTCAGGTGAGTGAGTCAGCTTCTTTGATTTTGATTAGTGTCATTTCACTGATAGTTCTTGGTTCCGCTTGGAAACTTCATGATCTCTTGCTCATCCTTGGGCGAATCCAAAGAGGCAAGTGTTATATGAGCAGTTTCTAGAAGATTCTCTGGGTTTCCATCTAGCAAACTGCCTTTGCCATTTGTCTACTCTGGGCCATTGCACCCTACAGAAGGGTTTTTCAGTAGGCATCGCACTCTCCATGTGCAATAGGTGAGATTCATCGCACCCTGACCATGGAGCAGGTGAGATGGTTTAATTTTGACCAGTTCTGAGCGGTTTTTTAGGGAGAACTTCTGGGAAATGATGTAATCAGGTGACCTTGTTCCTTTAGGGTATGAAAAAGCACTTTTAGTGGCTTGGAAGCCCTTGGTTTATGGACATATGTGATTGGGGTTGTAGTGCCAAAATATGTCTATAACACCTTTGGATGATGGCAACTTTGTTGGGGTCCACCTGCAGTCCTTGTTGAGATATTGCATGACCTAGCACGATCCCTTTAGTCATCAAAATTAACATTTTTCTAGATTGAGGGACAAGTTCATTTTAATACACTTTTCCAATACTCTTCCTAGGTTAGATAAAGCTTCCTGGAAGCTAGAAACATAAGGAGTAAAATCATCCATATATATTTCCACTGCATCATGAACCAGTTCAGAAAATATACTCAATACTACTCTCTGGAAAGTGGCTGGAGTGTTGCACAAACCAAAAGGAAGGACCTGATATGCAAAGGTACCCCAAGGACAAGTGAAAGTGGTCTTATCATGGTCTCTTGGGCTGATTTGAATCTGATTGTACCTGCTAAACCCATCTAAGAAGGAGAAAAAGATTTTCCCCGCCAGACCATCTAACACTTGATGTTTAAAAGGCAAAGGAAAATGGTTCTTTTTAGTGGCCTTGTTCAATTCCTGATAATCGACACAGATTCTCCACTTACCATTTTTCTTTGGAACTAGCACCAAAGGAGAGACCCATTCACTGTCAGAGATGGGGTAGATGAATCCTGCATCAAGTAATTTGTGCAATTCTTCCTTAATAGTGTCTTTAGGGGTTCGATTCATCCTCCTTTGAAGCTGCCTAGCTTGTTTGCAATATTTCTTAATGTATATATGGTGAGTACATACTGAAGGGTGCACTCCCTTCATCTCCTTATAACTCTAGGCGAAGGCATCTAAATGTTTTTTCAGTAAGTTACATAGCTCCTTTTCCTGGGAGGTGGATAGGGATGGATTTATTTTCAAGGTTCTTTCTGGGCCAAACTCTATATTCTTAACATGAAGAGAGGTTGGGTCAGCGACATAGAGATTAGTTAAGGGATTGTCTTGGGTTTCTTTCACTATATCTTCTAATGGCAGGGCAGTTGGGGGTAGATTCTGAATTAAATTTTTAATTGTATCATCCTCATCTTGCGGTTTTCTACCCATGGTGATTTCTAATGCACAAAGTGGTGTAGAATAGACTTCATCCTCATCCTCCTCCTCCAACTAAAGAGGTAGATCATGTTGTAGCAAGGGTTGGGTAGGAAGGTATAGGATTAACTATTTGGACATATGACCATTCTTGATGGTCATGTTCCTAGCCCGACAACTGATGTAGGTATCAGCAATAGCCAACCAAGGTCATTCCAGGATGAGAGGATAACTAGTGAGCTTTGCCTTTAGCTAGAGAACTAAGAAATCGGCAGGGTACTCCCAAGAATCAATGGAGACCATCACATATTCCACAACCCCTTTAGGGGTCCCGATGGAGCAGTCTGCTAGCTATAGTACTGTCGTGGTCTTCCTCAAGGAGCCTTGGAGGTTAAGTTTGAGCATGGTGTCCTTTTTCATCACATTAATGGTAGCTCCCAGATCAATCAAGGTATGAGGGATCATGGCACCATTGATGTGGACATCAACTACTATGCTTCTAGGGTCTAGATATTTTGGTTAGATTACCTACCCCAACATTAGGTCAGATAGTTGTCCTATGACATTGATGGTTGCACCATCGCTCTTGTACCTGCTTGGATGCCTAAAGAACTTCTCTTTAATCAACCTATTGTATATAGGCACATCTTTTATGGCTTGGAGAAGTGATATCTTCACATATAACTGTTTCAATTCTCCTAAAATTTCAGTTTCTTCTAGGGTACACTATGTTGTCTCGGATAGTCTCTCAAGAAAGGGTGGAATTGCTTTAGGTTCACTTTCCTCTTTATCTTCCTCAACCTCCCTAGGGGGAGGTTGGCTATCTGGTAGAACCTTCCTAGATTGTAGGTTAATCTCCTGAATCTCCACAACATAAGTCAGACATGATGGTTCCCCACTATATATCTACTAAACCTATTTGTTGTTTGTGTTCAGGTTCAGCTAGGTAGGCATTTGGGGTTGCCTTGGTGGAGCAGGAGGCAATGGTTATGGTTGAGCAAGTGGTGGAGTCAAAAGAGTGGGAGGAGAGTTGTATTGGTGCCTCCACCCCTAATGAGATGCATTCCATTGAGGTTGTGCCTGAGCATAGGATTGAGATGAATGAGCGGCTGGTTGGGCATGATGTTGAGATGGATAGGACCAACGAGGAGGTATGGACCAGTAAGGATAAGCAGGAGGGCTCCAAGAAGGTATGAAAGTGACTTGGTTGGGGTTGTAATATGCTTGAGATGTCCCTTGCATCCCCTGCAGGTATGGTTTAGATCCATGCGACCTCCTTTGGTTCATGAAATAGAGTGGTTCAGTGGCTCCTTCGACCCCCTAGTATATAGATTTAAGTCCGGGCAAGGAAGGGAACTTATTTTTAGAATGATCCTCTTCACAGACTAAACAAACCTCTATAGAGTTCAATGGAAATTCATTCCTAGGATGCCTCCTGGTGCACCTAGGAGAAAAAATGGTGAAAGCCCTCTCTGCTTCCTCTTGTTTCCTTTTGATATGAAAGGTATCCATTAGCATGCCAAGATTCTACAACATCTCACTCTTGAAGTCTTACAGCATGTTTCCAAGTTCACTTTTGATGGATGAATTGGATGAGGAGGTACTATCTATGGGTTGAATTCCCCTACCTCTCTTTCTAGCTGCTCTAGAATGGTTTCTAAAAACAATATTTATGTCTTCATAAGGTAGTTGGTAGATGTCTTCCCCGACCAGTAGATGGAGGGTGTCTAGAAGGTCATTCATAATTCCCCTGAGAAGGAGCAATTTCAGAGATTTAGGGTCAATTGTGCACCTGGCCCTTTTGTAACTGAGCTGGAACCTCTCTTCATAATATTCCAAGGATTCATCACTTCCCATGGTCATTCAGAAGATTTCTTCCTTGGTATCTTTTGACTGATAGTAGTCTCGATATTTGTTATTAAAGGCCTATTGCATCTGAGCCCAAGTTGTAATGCTATTACCAGGTAACTCTTTCAACCAACACAATGTTGCATCCTTGAGAGTAGAAGGAAATAGTTTCAAATTTTTCTCATCTTCTGCATAGTCATAGATTAAATAGATGACAGCAAACTCAAACAAGAAGGTGTCAAGACATTCTGTGGCCAAACCATGGAAGTGAGGTAGGGCTGAGGAACTTATATTCTTCATTTTGGTGTCCCCATTGGTCTCCCATATGGGAAAGGTACCCTCTATTCTTTCTCCATTCCCCCTAGCATTTCTGTTTTCAACCATTATCTCAGGAGAGACATTTTCTTCTTTTTCTTCCCCTATAGGCTATTCAAAGATCTCTAGTTGTTCACCTAAAGGTTATTCTTGATCACTTCCATTGAAGAAGAGAGAAGGTTGGCTATGTGATGTAGTGGGGGTGTTGGGCAAGAATTTTCCTGAATTAGCTCTATTGCTACGAGGCATGGAAAGAAATATTTTGGTTGGTTTTTTCTTTTTCACTAATTGTACCTGCAAAACTGAAAACAATTGAACAAACAAATTGCAACTAACTAAAATGAACTTGTTGAAATGAAATGCAGAACTGAAAGTACGGAAATGACTAATCTACTTTTACTGAAATTAAGTTGTTGAAATGAAATTTGTGAAATTGAAAATGAAAGAAAATGAAATGTAGAACTGAAAGCAAGGAAAGGACTAATCTACTTTTTCTAAAATGGAAGTTTCAGAATTGGAAAGGAAAGCAAGGAAATGCAGAAACTGAAAAAACAACTACTCTACTTTTGTTGAAATAAACTACTTAGCACAATGTTGCGATAGAAAATATAAGAAAGCAGTAATCACAAAATACTCTGACGCTTCCCCGGAAATGGTGCCAGAAGGTGATGAGCACTAGTATTGCAACAATAATGTTGCAATTCGTGGGCTGCGTATTTTACTCTTATCAACCCAGTAGTTCGTAACAAACTTGGTAGCGACAATGTTGTATGCACAAGTACTAGTTCTTACTGCAGGCTATCACTTGGTCAGTTGGTACAAGATCACTGGGAGCTCAAGCCAACTTCTATGGATTCAAGAAGAATCTCAATATGTGATGGAAGAAAGGAAAGATTACTCTACAAAGGCTATTCTACTTGCAGAAAGGAGAAGAACACTTAAATGTAAAGTAAACATAAGAAACCCTACTTAACCAACTATTTCTACTTTTGCAGAAAGAAAGATGAAAACCATGAAATGAATGCCATTACATACTTTGGAAGTAAACAACATCTACTCA